>BGPR01054472.1:0-10201 GCA_013235015.1 Araneus ventricosus
TTTTTCCCAAGTAATCATAAAAAATTACTTATAAGCCACTATAAATGCACAAAAACTAATGTATATTCATTTTTATATAAATAAATTAAACAGGAAGTTAATAAAATCAGTCCGTAAATTTTCAGTGATTATTATTTGATATATATATAGATCAGTAGAAAGATTATTAGATATTACCAAATACATTTAAAAAATTCTAATAGAGAAATTTATTGCAAAATCTGAATATTTCGTGAGGAGCAAACACCGTTATTGTTTAACGTCATAGAACAAAGAAGTTGTCATGAAAAAATTATTTTTTTTTATTTTGAATGAAATAATCCAAAATGGTGTGTTATCTGTCAATGTATGTTATTAGTTATTTTGTGTTTTGTCAATTAACTTCGCATTTTAAAGTATTTTCTTTTTGTATTTTAAATATTCTTTATTTAGTCAAATAACTTAATCCTCAACAGAAGTTATTTCATCTGGAAACTATCTTTAAATTATAAAATATTTGTTGGGTATTTTCTTGCAGACTTGAATCTATTCATAGAGGCAAAAATTCATCTAAGACCTGTAATCTTAATCACTCCATTAATTGCATCTAAATCTTGTGATCTCTGTGGATTTTCTTTTTTTTTATTTGATTTGTTCCCCAGTTGTCCAAAAAAATGAAACTCACATTCAGAAAAAATTCTGTCGAAGTAAAAAAAAATCACTATGCATTCAGCTTGGAAAATATAGTGGCAAATCATTATATTTTATTTCCAACTTTTCTATGGAATGCATCTAAGGTATTACGACTTATAATATTGGTAATCATAAAGCTATGACATGTTATGTTAATTCAAAATTACTATGCATTTCACAAAGACTTTACCCACATAAATTTTCTTTTGCAAAATTTTTAATATATCAAATTAATTTGTTGTGTGATACATTAAATAGTAGATATATGTTGTCTGAATATTATATATATGAATTGAAAATGTAAAGTTATAACATTTCTTTTTGACATAAAATTTCTACATATCATCTATCTTGGCAACGTGAATTTGGCAATGCTCGTTTGTTTCTAAAAATACTTGTGTTATTGGTCGTTTCCATTTACTAGATAAATATATTTTTTACCAAAAAGAAAAATTTTATTGCACTTGTGCGAAAGGGAAATGGAATGTTCATATTTTTAGATAAATATCAAACATTTATTTTCAACTTTAAATATCAGAAAGATTATAAATTATTAACAGAAAACAGTTAACACCTCAAAAATATGTAGAAGACTTAAAAAATACTTTTATTAGCTTCTTTAATATTTACATGATTGTACAATGAATTTCTTACCTCAAGTATTTTACATTCTATAAGATGATTTAAAAAGAATGTACATAAATTTCATGATAGCATTCTACATTTCGAGGTATATCCTGCAAGAATATTTGTAATTAAAACTCTGTTTACTTAAGACTTTTTAAACGCTGTTGCTTATCCTAGTTTTCTTAAAACAAGAACTCAAAATACATTTCTGCAATCTACAGAATAATAATTCTCTTCTGAAGTAGCAAACAAACTCTTCAACTTTTTCAAACGATCTTCCTACAACTCCGAAAAAGTAATTTTGAAACAGCAGCTGTAGAATCTATTTTAAGCTGTTTCCCATTATCAGCTACGAGTCGACGATTTCAAAACAGAAGAATCGAAAATACTTTTTTTCAGATTGGCGAAAGCAATGTAATTTCGAAAAAGAAACTATTGGTTGCCAAAACATGTTTACTTTTTCGCACAATATATTTCGAAATAGATTCGAGCATTATGGATTTATTTAAAGTCGAATGAGGGACTCGGCCTCAACTTCAGAAATGTTTATTATTTTTTCGTGAGACATCTCGACTCTTCGTGACTCGTATAAAAATATTTATTCTGTTACACGATTCTATTTCGAAGAGGGAGGTTTGTTTTGAAGCTCATTCAGAAATGAAAACTTTTTTTGTGTATCTATTGTATTGTTTATTATTTTGTATCTATTCTATTATTTTTAACTATTTATTATGTTATAATTCTAGGATAAACGTTAGTTTTATTTTTATTAAAATTTGCTTTTCCCATCTAGCAAGGATAGTTTATTTACTACATTCCTACAGTAAAAAGTAAAAACTTAAAGAGAATTCAGATATTTATAGCTAACTTTGAAGAATGTCATATGAAAACAAATTTCATCATGCATTATCGTGTAGTCGCATTTCAAAAATACTATGTTATTTTAAATTAAATTATCATCAAATTACAGCAGACTTTATTAGCTACTTTCTCTGAAAATTCTTTAAACTCTGGTAATCAAAAAAAGAGTGCGAAGTTGATAATAGAGCTCCATTTTTACAAACATGAAATAAGTCATGTCACAGTAGTGTAGAAAGGAGGTGACAAAAGGACAAAGCAAAAGGGAATTGAGTTTAGATGTTAAAGAACGTGAGCAGATACGTTTAACAAATCATTGATATGTGTCATTATTTTTGTAGAAACGTGAGCAGATACGTTTAACAAATGATTGACGTGTCATCAATTTTGTAAGAATGTGAGCAGATACGTTTAACCAATAATTGATATGTGTCATGAATTTTGTGAAAACATGAGCAGATACGTTTAACAAATGATTGACATGTGCCATGAATTTAATAAGATTGTGAGCAGATACGTTAAACAAATAATTGATGTGTGTCATGAATTTTGTCTATTAAATCTTCATTGTAAACGAAAACGTAACTTCTTATAATGCCCATTAAGAAACAAAGCGAAAGAAATTCCTCTTAATTTTTTTTAATCAAAGACTTTGTTTCTGAACATGACGTGTCATTGATAGTAATGAAAAAAAGTATTATTTTCTTTTTTCGTTTTGCAAGTATCTATTTAACAAAAACTTTGAGTGTGATATTGGTTGATTATTACCATTGACAATGGGAAGGTAAAAATGAAAATAATAATATAAAATAACACCCTCAAGAACAGAAAATTCCCCATTTTATCCGCTGCAGTGAGTGGAGTTCGATCGGGCATTGTGGAAAAATAATTGTATTATAATTAACTTTGCGACAAAAATTTATAATTAACAAGATATAAGAAAAATAATGGTTCTCTTTGTGCGTAGCAAATGTTTACAAAATTAAAAATGAATAGCGTCTGGTTACAGCCATTCTTCCCTCAGAACAAAGCAGCTCTTAGAATGCTTTTTTACACTGTAATTAAGCATTGTTTCATAAACGAAATTTCTCAACTTTTTTTAAACATTCAAGCACAAAATGATGGAATAAATGAACCATATTTAAGATTCCAAAAAAAAAAGGAATCAGTTTCTCTTATATTATATTTCTCAGACCATTTAATATAAATCATGTAATTTTTTTTGTTGGAGAAAAAAATCATAAAAACACTGAGAATAAAAACTGAAAAATTTACGAGCTTCGTTTATAGGATTGTTTTGAAAGTTACATTTGAGCATACAATTAAAAAGCTTTTCTTAATAAATGCTCCATGGTTTTTTTTCTCTGAATTTTAATTTTTTCTGCTAATGAAATTTAAAAAGATTTAAACAATGATAAAATAAATAATTGTTTAAAAGATACTGGAGTTAATATTTTTTTCAGGCAAAATATTCTTTATGAAGTGAACATTTTCCTGATTATTTTTATTATTTGCAAGTAAATAAAAAAACCATTTGTTGCGTTCCCTTTTTCTTGCATCATTTGAAAACAAACGTTTTAAGCATCTGTTGATTCCGCATAGTAAATAGAAAATTTTTCAAATAAAGCTGGATAAGCAAATATAATTAATATTGCAAATTCTTTTAAATGATTTTTAATTTGGTTGATTTTTTAAAGTTATCCGAAATGGAAAAGTAAAACAATTGTGGAAATCAATAAAATAAAAAAATAAATAAAATATATATATAAAAATATATTACAGTACATGAAATCACTGTATGAAGCAAAACTTAACGTTCACATAGAAAAAAATTTAAATAACAAACATTCATACAGAAAGAATATTATTGGATCAATGAACGAATAATATTATTGTAGAACAATTTTACACATTTTTTTTAAAATTTCCGTCTTCTTCGTTCGATGACGATTCTATTTTAAATTCTGAATTCTTATTCAAATTGCTATTAATTTTCCTCTTTACATTTTAACTCCCCAAAATTTGTTCCAATCTTGTTAACCTAGAAAACTGTTAAAAAATTGGTTGTAAGGTGCCATGGTGAAGCTTACTGACTGGGCCATCCTGCCTCCTGCTGAGTGATGGTGTCATCTTCTATACAGATGGCCACCCATGTCAACCAAGATTGCTGCATACCAAAGTGATGGAGCCACCCCCCACATACAGCTGAGATCTGCAAGTGCTCCAATCTGGGTTCTACATTCTACCTAAACAAGTTGTCTTCTGAGTAAAGTGAGGAAAATAAAGTACTAAAGAACTGGCTCAAATGCAGGGACGTGATTTTGGCAAAAGCCGTGTTAAACAAGCGATCCTGATGCAAATTTTCCTATAGATACTATGGATTATGGGAAAGTGATCGCCAAGTGCCTCTTAATTCCTTTCTTGTATTTTCTCTGTCTATCAAGTTAATAAATAATTTTATTAGCCTCTTGTGTTGGGATCCTTCTTGGTTTAGAGATTATATAAGAATATTCTGATGCTTTAGTAGCTGCTGGGATTATAGAGACAGGAGTGTCTGCCAGGATCCATCTAGAAGCCCGGAATGACCTGTCACGATTCTTAAATTAGAAAAACTCCACCTCAGCTAGAGTTCCTGACCACTCTTAAATTGTGACGTTCAAGCATGTGGGTAGATTTTAACTAACGCGTCCAGCCTTACATGTGGGATCAAACTCTAATCATCTGGGAAATTTACTTACTATATATTTTTTCCCATCTGGTGGAAATCCTCTGAATGACATTTAAGTGTTACGCTAAAATAAATGTACTGTTTTAATCAGTGGACAATATCACTAGCTAGAAACAAATATACCTGAACTAAAACTAAACATGGGATGATTCTGTAGAAAATAAATTGATAATGTAGGGAAACCTGATACCTGCTAAAATATAAATTTGAAAGAATGTAAAATTTCAGTACATGAAGTTAATTTTTCAACGTGTCTAGTTACTATATATTTTCAATTAGAAAGTAAAATGAATATTTAAATTGGAAAACAGTAAGCCACAAAAAAATTATTGTTATTCAAAATTATATTATTTGAGATTTTAGCCAACAAATAGACTGAAATAAATTATAAGTGAGACAACCACATCATATCTAAATTCTAGACAAGCAAAAAGAACTGAAAATGTCTCTGAATTAGAGCTAAATAAGATACACCATTGCAAATTACCTTTGTAGGTCAAAATAATTTCAAATTTCTGCCAAATTGATGAGTGCATGAAAGAGCTAAAGATAGGACAATAAATGTGTTTTCACGAACATCAATTCTGTCATTATTTTAATTACGTTATCTCAAGTACATAGTAGAAGAATGTAACGGCAGAGACAGCAGATTGCGCTACAATTACTTTAATGTAAGTCGATCGTTTCCAGAAAAATCCATCATCTTGAAACTTCCTGATGATTTAGTATTGGAAACCTTGATAGTTTAAAAGTCTCTGAATGTTCATACCTAATGTCATCGAACGCAATTTTTTACTTTATTCTATATGTTCCCAGTTAGAAAAGTCTGTCAAGGTGCACATATGTCTCAAAATGTAGTCCGTACTATTCAATGTGTTGGTATTATTATATGCCCAGTCAACCATCAGAAATATAATTGTAAAAACAGTGACAAATACAGCTAACAGAATTTGAAAAAAGTTACAGTAATATTCGAACATGATTAATATATACTCTCCACCAAGTTAATTTGAAAACTAGATCTCAATTTTCCTCTTTGAATCCCAGCACTTGGCTGTTATAAAATTCTCTTTAAAGTACGTTATGTTCCCTGTTCATTTCCCATGCGATTTTGTAAACATCACAGACCATTGACCTAAGAGAATCATATATTTATATATTTCATCATTTATCTCATTTCAACCTTATGTAAACAGATATATCTATAAATTATCACAAATCATCTAAATTGAATTTATATAAGTACTTAGATAGTAAACAAAAAAATTACAAAACTTAAGAATATAATTTAGTTTTTACTGAGTTGCGTTTCAAATATCAACAATTAAACAATTTTGTTAGTTTTTATGGAATTTTTCTTTCGTAAGAAAAGTCGAAGTGTTTTCGTAAAGATATAAAATAAAAAATCTCACACTTTAATAAAATATGAACCTTCTGTGATGTAACGTGTGCTTGGCAAAATGGATCTCCCTTGCATTCCTTAATGTATACGGCCAAAGAAACGCGACTCATTAGAAAATTTTCAATAATCACTTTTTTAGAAAAATACGTTGAATAATAGAAGTAATTAAATATAGAATGTTAAAAAGACTGAAATAGAAATAGCATCTCCTGTTTCCAAAATGCTGCAACCACTAAACCTTGCATCTTCTGTAGCATTCAGACTGTACAGCAGACAATATATTGATAGACAATAATTTTTCATAGAAAGACTGCTCATTTTAGCTGATTTTCTCAAAATAGACAAGAAGCAACAATATATAAGTTGTTTGACATCACGTCTTTTCTCCACAGGAATGTACTAAACCACTTTTATACTATATTTATGTATTATTAATTTAAAAAACCAACACCCTTAACTATTAAACTATACAAACCATCTTACTTAATTTCCGAATCAGATAAATATTAATCTGATTCGTTAAATTTTTATAGACTCAAAAATTTAGTTTAAATGGGTCTACCTTAAAATAGTTATATATAAATAACAAATGGCATAGTTAAAACAACAATAAAAAAATAAACCTTCATTTTAGGATGATAGAACAATGGTCCACAAATAAATTTATCTGAGGTACAAAGCACCAAAACAATATAACTTGAAAGTAGAAGATCAGTTGAGGCTAAGTCATCGGTCTGATTTCAATAAAATCATAATGAACAAACGACGGTTAAAAGCTCATAAACTCCACAACTAAGGCTTTTTCAATTAGCAATATGCTTCACACCTTCTCGAACGTATTTTTATCTCTCCATTAAATTGCCTCAACTTGTAACCCCATAAAGTTAAACGTCTTAAAATAGATCTTGTTACTGTTTCAAAATTACTCTGGTTGTAGAAAAATCTCACATTGAAAAAGTTGAAGAGTTCTCTACCTCAGGAAATAGAATTGTATTGCCTGAACATTTGAATAAGATTTTAACTGCAAAAGATTTGGGGCAAGTTGGCGCATGCGGTTCCACTATATGAATATAATAGAAACTTTTATGTCTTGTTTTGTGAAGATCTAGGAATATTCTTTCCAGTAGCAACAGAACGACAAGCACCCCAATAATACTATCAAATTTTATGAATGAAAAGATCCACCAGAACTTGAAAATCAGAAAGGAAAATAGTTCTTCAAAATATTTATAGGAAAACATCAAACAGTACAAAATAAATAAAAAATAGAATTACCAGTGCGCCTGCCACTCATCTGTGGAAAAGCTTCTGAGAAGCAAAAGAGATAAATATAGGTTTTGAAGTGAAGGCATCAGGAAGAGAAACGCCAACAATATTAATAAAACCAAATGAAAATGAAATCTAGAGAACTGATGTGGATGATTTATCAGAGTTTCCATCCGATGAAGCCCTCTGAAGAAATCTTCCACTGAGTCTTTTACCTTTTTAAAAATATTATTTATTTTCACTTCTATCTAAAACTTTCCTAATTTGTTTTAATATCAAAAGACCATAGCAAAACCTGAATTTCTTTTGTGGATTTTTTAATTTATTGAGGTGTAAAGAATATTAGTGGTACTTTCTATGTTCTTAGTTTTGTATTTCTGTTTCATTGTCCTTTATAAAACCAGAAAACAGGTGTCCTGCTGAAACCATTATTTTAGAATTTTACCTTGTTAGATAGCTTTACACATTAGCACTGGGAAAACAGTCAATACCTCAAAAAAGTTTTGTAATTAAGGTAATTCAGATGAGTTTCTGCTATATAATGTTATCGTCAGGTTATTGTTTTAATGATCCACTTTATATCTTAATGTTTAAAGTGAATGGATTGAGCATAAAGAATGGAAAAGTTTGATAAAATAGCACAACCCATCTCCCACCACCTTTTCAATTACTTTGGCTTCTTTTATTTATTCTTCATTTTATATTTTCATGTAATTTTTAAAAGCACGGGGATTCCATTGTAGATTTATCCTGGATACTTGAATAAAAGAAGAAATTGGATACCTGAAATGAAGAAAATACAACTTTATCTGCTAGAACGAAAGCCCTCACAGAGGACGTGTCTTCTTTCCACCAAACAATATAAAAAACAAAAAATTACTCAATAGCGTATATAAAAAAAACCAGATGTCACCTGAAGAGCAGACACAACCTACGCATTTATCAGTAATTTACACCAGTCGCGCAATCACCCTCCAACTTCCAAATTCCAGGAATTGTCTCTTAACTTAAATAAATGTGCTTAAACATTATAACCACTCATACCCCAAATCCAGAAATGCCACTGTCGATGGATAAGGAAGTGGAACTTATTAAACTTCCTGCCAACAACAAAAAATACAAACCAGCACCTAATATAACTTTGCTGCCATATTAAAAAAGTATCATAATATTGAACAGGTTTCTTTGAAGCACCTTTGAGGCCTGAAAATCTACTACAACAAATTGAAATATGTCGCCATGCCCGAAATTGAATGTCTTAAAGAATCGATGAATATAATAAAAACAGAAAATAACTTTTCTTGAAAAATTTAGAAAAACACTTGATAAGCTCCCAAAATTGTAAAAGGTCATAATAAGAATAAAATATATCTAGCCAATACAATTAATGAAATAAACAAATATTGCTCACAATATCACACCAAGAACGCTCCACTAATGTAAATTTAAAGTTTCACTTATAATATACTATGGATATTTAACCTGAATTATCCACTTAACCAAAATGTATTCAAAAAATATTCTAAAAATAAACTAAGAAAATAAGAAAATTCCAGAAAGAAGTACTGTTTATAGCATCTCTAGTCATTTATCCGGTAAGTAGCAGTCCATTTCTAAATGATAAATAACGTTCTTATACATATTCCAAATTCCCATCTCCTAATATTATTAAAAAGATCTGTTAGTTAGTTACATTCCACTGACACGTAACAGCCACCTCCATAATAAAGAGAGGTAGCAGCACCCTGCCCATAATACCATACAGAGATTATAGTAATGGGGACGTACACTCTGGATCATACTGAACTAAAAAACTACAATGCACAGCACAGAGTAATCAATAAATTTACCCTTACGCCACGACCATTGATACACCACTAGCACACTTTAGCTGAATTTTAGTAGAAGATGTTTATAATGCGAAATAATAAATTAAAATGAACAATATAAAGATAATTTAATTAACTCCATTCCAGGCCAGGCCATTTTACATTATAAGAGAAATACCAAAAAAACAGCTCTACAACTTTAATAAATATTTCCTTTAGAATTCAATTTGTTAGTAGGTCGTTTATACACTATTATTTAAAAACAGTAAAAACCATCTTACCTCTGCTACAACTTTGACTTTAAAATGTAGCCCCAAATAAATTTTGTCTGGAAAAAGAAAAGCAATTCTTTTTCTTCCCATTTGATAGCGATCGCATGAATAAACATATGATTACCTGACACTTTTTCCTTCCTTCTTAGAACCCATCTACCATAAACGGAATGATGCAAGCAGAGGTAATAAAATGAAAGATAGGATGATTATAGGATGAAATTGGATTTATTAATAAAATTGCCTATAATATGAATGAGAAGTAAATAAGAAGCAATGTATAAAATAAACTGAGATTACGCTGTTTCATTGTATCATAAATCAATTGTATATGTGATGCAAGGTATGCCATGCAATCAGCTATAGTAAAAAATTATAGGCTGTAAGAGAAATATGCAAAATTCTACCGTGGCTATGACCTGGTGGGAGGCAAAACATCAACGTTTGAAATCCAATATCTAATACCATGTACTGAAAAGGTTCCTGAGCAAATCTGAGGGAAAGTTCAGCTGCAAATTAAATTCAACCTATTCCCAGCCCATAAACT
>BGPR01054473.1:0-10201 GCA_013235015.1 Araneus ventricosus
AACGGTCTAAAATTTAATTAAATCAGCAGTAGAAAAAAACAGTTGACACCCCCACAGAGAAAATTTAAAGTAATGATGAAAACAAGTTTTTTTTTCCTCTAACAATATTTTTTTTCTCTTCGCTTCGTTGAAACTTCGAAATAAAAATCATGTGTCTTGAGGGTCTTATAATATTTCATTTTTTCTGATGATTGCAATATTTCTATGTGGATGTTTAAAATTGCTTTACATTTCATCAGTGAATTCACTTTTTTGCTTTTTGCTTTTTTACACTGTTTTACAGAGGGAAAAAAATCCCAATTTTCTTTTTTCAAAGGATAGTTGGTTTTTTTCTTCCCTCTTTCTTCAAGTTGTTCTCTGATCATTTCCGAAATGTAGACTGATGAAAGCATTTGAAAAAAAAAAGAAAGAACAGTCTCGAAAGCAATGAAATTCTTATGCATTGCACGATCACAATATATTAGTATATACTTTTTTCTACGTTCTGAATATATTGATACCTTTATTTAAGATGTTAAAAGTTTATAAAAAAACACGCATAATATTTAAATAATTCATATCTCATCAAATAGCGTTTGAAGCACACAGCATGTGAGAATGGAAAATAAGTGTTATTTCTAAAAAAATATTTATTTTTTAATTCTAAAACAAACTTTAAAAATCACATTGGCGAGACAATTTCCAGGCTATCATTAGCCAATTTGAATTTAAGAGGTTACGTTCTTTGTCAAGAAGTTGTTTATTATATTTCCTCCCCGCTTTATTATAATTTCATTTCTTCCTCCAAATCTTCTAATTTTGCTTTGGTATGTTTCGGTTACAGAGGTTTCATTGAAAATGCAGATGAAATTAGCCCAAATACAAGATATTTAGAGTGAAATGGGTTTTATTTTTCAAATTCCACAAGATTGCTGTTCTGTTAACATAAACAGTTAATGATCCCGTGAGTTTGGACTCTTTTGAATCTAGTATATCTTCGGAAACCATTTACCAAACCTAATAATGACTGAAATTTTCATTAAAAGTGGTTCATGTTGTTTAGTGGCGATATTCCTTTCAAAAATATCTAATCTGTTAGTAGTTATATACAGGGCAGTTAATTAAATTTTATAAACAAAAGGAGACAAACAACTAAATCAAGCCCTCGAAGTTATGCAAATAAGATGCTTCCTATATCTAGCTCAAGGTTTGACAGCGTTTACATCAGAAACAAAAGCGGGGGGATGGAAACAACTGTTTTTACAATCGAAAGCGGTTTTTTAGACAATAAATGGCGCCTAGGACGCCGTGACAAGAAGCGGTTAGACAAGAAACTAAATGCCCCATTAAAAATGTTAAACAGAATGGATTTTATGTGTTTTGCTCTTCAGAACGTAAACAAAGAAACATTAATTGCAACAAGTAGAATTAGTTGCAATAAATAATTTCTACAACGACTATTCCAAAATAACTGAAAGCAACGCTTATATTTCCGAACAGTTCTGCTAGATGAACTAGCAACTATGTAGGAGCATAGTTCGATTCCTTCCATAACTATAAGAAAGCGCTAAACATGATCCATTTACTAGTCTATGCCCCCAGCTATTCAAATAACGGGTGTTTACTTTTTCACACAGGGAGCAGGAAAGAAGCATGATACTTCCACAGTAATGCGTTGATCCACACAGTTTCTGGCTCTTTCTGATATTAAAGAAAGAATTATGTGGTTGGTGATTTGCATTGGATGCTGAGTACTGCGTTGTTTTGTAGTTTTTTACTAAAAGTATACTCGAAGTATTTGAGAAGATTGGGTAGAAAAGGATATGGCTATATTCCAAAAGTGCAGTACGGTACCTCGAGAAGACTAAGAAATGTAATGACATGATGAATTTTTCTCAACTTACTCCTAAATTAAATCTGTATTGTTAAATTTGTGAACTTTCTTCGAAATTCTTGTCATTATCTCTTTCTTAAATTGTCTCGTAGTCCGTTCTATCGTTTCCTAATGAGTTGTTTAGTTTAATTTAGTTTAGTTTAGTTATATTAAAGTCCCGTTCGGAAGCAAAATGAGTACTATTTTAGGACAGACCTCGTAATTTTGAACCATGTTCAGATGACGAGGACGACACCCCTTTTCCAAACTTCCGCACCACACCAGCGGGAGGACGTTTGGCCACTACGTATGATTTAAGTGCAACAGGCCCTATACATGTCAAGTCTTCAGTGGAACCAGGTTTCGAACCTGAAACCCTTTAGCACCGAAGCCAAGATCCTACCAAACTAATGAAAGAATCTATACGCTTACATAGATTTACATAGCAGATAGCGTTTATTGGAAATATTAGTGTCATTGCAGTCATGACAGTTCCTTAGAAACAATCTTCTTTAACCCTCTGATTTCTAACAGAGGGACCTCAAAATACGGGAACGCCCGAGTTTCTCTTTCAAAGATAACTAAAATTCGCTTCCCCCTCAAAAGCCGCAATGACAGCTGATACTCTCCGAATTCTAAGAAAACCCCTCTATTCCCCAAACCCTTCTAGGCGAGCCACTCGAACGAAGAAAGTGCGCGCTGTGTGTGTGAAATCAATCACACTTAACGAAAGGGGGTGGAAACTTCACAGGGATATTCGGACGGTCGTCGTCGTTTGCTTCTAAAGACGTTTGGGACGTTCCCGTATCGTAAGAGTTAAAGATATGCTTTTAAATTTTCTTAAGCGTTGTAATTACTTTTTGATTGCATTCTTTAATGGATTGAGGTTCTTGATGTTGTTTTAAATGTGTATCTTATCTTAATATGCTGAATTGATTCTATTCAAACGCACTTGAAGCCATCAAGTGCGCCTGCATAGTTTCACTGTAGAATCTCTTGACCATCTTGTAAAGGAAGAAAAGGGAACTATGCACACAAAACAGCGGAATTGTGAAGTCAGGTGAAGTGACTCCACTGTCGAAATGTAGAAGTATTTAAGAGTTTATCTATTTGTTTTACTGCAAGTCATTCGTATAAAACGTATGATGAATTCCTTATGAAATAGTTTGTATTAAATATTTCTGTTTATAAATTTAAATTTTAACTATCTGACGAATCAAACGTAAACCATGAATGAACACTGAGTCTGACCGAGTTTCTTGTTCAATATATACTCATTTTAAGCCTTACATCTCAGTGGTAAACAAAATCACGCCACAATACGTTCCCTATTTCATTTATATCAATTTATCAAAGACTTTCGGCACTTTCACTGTTTTGAGTTATATTTTTGGAAAATTTACTTTTTTTTGCTCGAGTCTTTTATAAACATCTGATATTTTTAAAAGCGAAAGTGTTTGTTCGCTTATCAAGAAAATAAGTTAAATGTTAATCTACATTTGCATATTTCTACGAGAATCTGGATTATCCAGTGAAAGAATACATTCATGAAAAATATGATAAAAGTTCTCTCATTTTCAAAAGTTCTCTATTTTTAATGAAATTAACTAAAACTAACAGTCATGTTTTACATAGAATGTATGTTTTAAAAAGGGAAAATTCTAATTATTCTTCCTCATAGAAATAAGTACACTGGTGTAAGAAATTAAGAGAATTTGCAGACTTGGTCGATTATCTCTAGAACTACTGGACCGATTTTAATGAAATTTGATATGTAGATGCATTGATACAATACAAAAAAAACCCATTCAACAATTGTAATACACACGCATGATCGTGCGTAACACTCGTTGAAGTCTGAAGTTATGAAACAGCGGCTGCAGAATAAACAAAAAAATGGGTTAATGGGGGTATGGTCCCCTCTTACAGATATACAGGCCTTGCAGCGTGACTTCATACTTGAAATAAGGCAGTTTATCATTTCCTGTGGCAATTGGTCCCATTCGTTCAGCAACGCTGTTTTCATTTCCTGGATGGTTCTCGGAGGGGGGTTGCGAGTTGCAATTGCCCTCCCCAGAGCGTCCCAGAGATGTTCTATAGAGTTGAGGTCTGGATATCTGGCTGGCCAATCCATATATGGCGAATATCCTCACTCTCTAGAAATTAATCGACCAGAAGAGCTCTATGTGGCCTCGCGTTATCGTCCATCAAAATAAACTCAGGGCCAACTGCACCCCTGAAAAGGCGAACATAGGGCTCCAAGATCTCATCCCTATACCTCACACCAGTCACAGTGCCTCTTTCAAAGACATGGAGAGGTGTTCTGCCATCCAACATGATGCCTGCCCAGACCATTAAAACCCCCTCCGCAATAATGGTCGATTTCGCGGATATTGGAGGGTGGGTAGTGGGTCCCTGGTTCTCTACATATGAACGTACGGCGAGAATCGGTGTTTAGGCTGAACCGGGACTCATCAGTGAAGAGAACGGTCGCCCATTGATCCATACTCCAATCTCTATGCTCTCTGCAGCATGCTAAGCGGACTCTCCTGTTCGTAGAAGTGAGCGGGGCGCAAACAGCAGGTCTTGCAAACAACCCTGTCTCATGAAGTAATAGAAATTTTAATTAAAAGAAAATAAATTAATAGAAAACAATGATAAAATGAAAAATAATGAAAACAATAGACGTTTTTGCGTGCAAACGCAGCAGCAAAAAGTAATTGCTTCAACAGAATTTTTTTTAAAATACAACAAGAACTATAGAAAAACCAAAAGTTTACCAATACTTAGGACAATTTGTTAAGAAATTATTCAAAATGAAAAGGAACTAAAATGGCTCACTCATCAGAAACCACACGCCATTTTTAGTTCAAAAAGGAACAAGATTTTCTGTGGAAAGGAATGACAAAAAGTCAAAATTTATTCCTTCCTGTGGTCTGAATCTTGTCCGGCCACCAAATAAAGAACATAAATCCAAAATTTTTTAATCCATAATCAGAAGAAAGAGATAAAATTTTACCTTCTTTCAGAAGCAAGCCAAGCAGAAAAATGACGCAATAGATACAAAACAATCAACGATCTAGAAGCTATCCAGTAGCTCCTTGGCTCCCTGCTTGGCTTGCTTCTGAAAGAAGGTACAATTTTATCTCTTTCTTCTGATTATGGATTAAAAAATTTTGGATTTATGTTCTTTATTTGGTGGCCAGACAAGATTCAGACCACAGGAAGGAATAAATTTTGACTTTTTGTCATTCCTTTCCACAGAAAATCTTGTTCCTTTTTGAACTAAAAATGGCGTGTGGTTTCTGATGAGTGAGCCATTTTAGTTCCTTCTCATTTTGAATATTTTCTTAACAAATTGTTCTAAGTATTGGTAAACTTTTGGTTTTTCTATAGTTCTTGTTGTATTTTAAAAAAATTTCTGTTGAAGCAATTACTTTTTGCTGCTGCGTTTGCTCGCAAAAACGTCTATTGTTTTCATTATTTTTCATTTTATCATTGTTTTCTTTTAATTAAAATTTCTATTATTTGTTTTTGTATTTCGTTAGATTTGGCTGCATATGCGCCTTTCTATTTAATGCAAAATATGTTATTGTTTTTTATTTTAATTAAAATTTAATTAATTAATTTTGCTAAATTTTAAGAATTATAACTACTGTCTCATGAAGTCTTTTGGAAACAGTCACCCTTGATACACGGGTTCCTGTGGCTGCATACAAGTCACGGGAAAGCTGAGAAGCTGTAGCACTCCTGTTGCGCCTCGCTATAAGGGACAAATAACGATCTTCTGTGGCCGTGGTGGCTCTTGGACGACCTTGCCCAGGCATTCTCTCGATGGATCCGGTATCCTAGAACTGTTTCCATAAGTTATACACGACGTTGGGCATTAAATTGAACTCTCTACAAATCTGGATTTGAGATTGGCCTGCTTCTAGCCTCCCCACAATTCGTCACCTCATTCCATCATCTAAACATTGGTAG
Organism: Araneus ventricosus; assembly: GCA_013235015.1. Classification (NCBI taxonomy): domain Eukaryota; kingdom Metazoa; phylum Arthropoda; class Arachnida; order Araneae; family Araneidae; genus Araneus; species Araneus ventricosus. The sequence goes on from BGPR01054473.1 coordinate 5,834, forward strand.
TTACTCATTTTTACTGTTACAATTTGAATTTTATACCGATTGCTGCAAAATAACACCAAGAAATTCGCCGAGGTGTGCTAGCAAACGAAATGCGTCTTAGCTTATGCGCGCTTATCAAGCCTGTTTCTCTACTAACTCCACCTACATACACGTGTACGCTTACGTATTTGACGTACAAGATTTGCATTTTCGTCTAGAAGCAGTGGTTTTACATTCAGTTCAGTTCTTTTCATGAAATTCTATAAAATATGCAAATTCTCTTAATTTATTTCACCAGTGTATAAGTATGTGAAAACATCGGAAGAAATTAAGATGCATGCATAAGAGAAACATGCAGAAATATATGAATTCAGAGGTCACTTGATATATAATGAAGCTAAATAAATTTCATGGACACTAATATTAGTCATACTTCCCTCGAAGAAAATGCTGAAACAATGACAATTAGTTAGAATCTCAATAACATTTGTAACGATAAAAATAAATATATAATTTATTTAATCCCAATCTTTGTAACTATAAGCATGACGCTATAAATAAAATGGCAAGCTATTTTATTAATAAGATTTTAGAGACAAGTTATTTTATTCATAAAATATTATTGTCTTAGTGAGTGCAATTATCAAATCAAAATATCCATGCCATATATTCTTTATCAAAGGAGAAAAAATCATTGCATATTAGACAATGCAGAATAAATTATAATATTTTAAGGAAACAAAACTTAATTGTTATTCGACTGATAATAAAATTATTTTGATAATTTCTGGGTTAAAGTGTGTTGCATTATTAGTTTCTAAAACTTGAAATGGAAAAATCAGTAATGCATTAATAATATCTGGAAAATGCCATTATTAATTCCTTAAATTTAATATTTAGTGTTCTTGAATGATTTTGCTCTCGAAAACTCTTTTTCTATCTCTATCTAACAATAATGAAGGGTTTTAAGAAATGTACAAAATTTATTAGAATAAGGAAAGTGAAAATATGAATTTATATTTAATCATCTTATGACATTTTGTTTTAGTGATCATTCAAAATTCTTCTATTTAAATATTAATCCTAAAATATTTGAAATCTCGGTAATTATTTTTTTATTTCAAAAATTATATAAATCTGCAGTAGTCTGTCATGATTTTGCGATATTGATAATCTGCTTATTCCGTTAACGCCCAGCGGACAGTTACATTTCACTTCCGCGGCTGAACCGAATGCATTCCATTTTTTCTATTTTGCTTTGTCTATGAAATCAATAGGTATTACCAAACCCCTAAACAGTTTTCAGTAGGTAAGTGTCGTCGTTTGGAATTTTTTTATTTTTCCTTTGATTTATGTTTGAGGTAATGCGAGAAATTACAAGCGCTGGTATATGCCATCAGTTAGCCTGGTTTTGAAGTCAAAGTGTCGTCGTTTGGATTTTTTTTATTTTTCCTTTGATTTATTTTTGAGGTAATGTGAGAAATTACAAAATTATTTTTATCTTTTGATATTTTACTGTATTTCAAAAATCTGTAACGTTTATGTAAAAAAAAAGTTTTAAAAAAATGATTTTTTGCCGATTCGTTTTAAAACATTCTAAAAAAAGAAGACCAAGAAGAAATTTCTTTTCCTGCGATTTTAATTCTACTTCGCAGGTTACTTAATCTTGGTGTTTTAAACGTAACTTAATAGAAATCTATTGAAATCTACACTTTAAATTAATTTGGGCGTTAATGGGATTATCCAGTTGCTTGTCAAATTATTAAATAATTAGAAACTAATTTTCTCATACTTCGAATCCTAAAAGAGCACTTAGCCTGAAGTCGATAATATGTCACTTCTAATTTCTCCTTTTGTTTCAAAAGTTAAAATTTGTTGTTGCTCTTCAATCGTTTTTTTTTTCTTCTCTAATAATCTTTTTACTCTTTATTTAAATGCGTTTTAATATTTTGTGAACTTCGTAATAAATTTAAATTCATAATCTTCTTCAATCTGTTATGGTATTTTTATCATTATGAGAAGAATTATACAAAAATGAGAAATTTATTAGAATTTTATAAGCTGGTTGAGTAGAATTAGAAAAATTATAATTATTTTAAAACTGTATAATGTTTATTTCCTAAATATTGACGAATTTGTTAGTTGTTCCATAAACAATCCTTTTTTTTTATTTTAAATATATCTTGCCTTACATGATGTTAAAATTTAAATTAAAGAATATTTTTAAATTGCAGAACTTTGAGTTACTTACCAGATATTTAGTATGAAACATTTCGATGCAAAAGTTCTGCTCAGAAATTTCTTATTAAGAAGAAGCCATAAAAATTTCAGAAACTTCAAATTCTTATTTGAAAACCAGTCTTATTAGGCATTTTACTTCTTATGAAGAGAAAACTAATCAAATTATACCATATTATTCCACAGTCATTAACTAAATGAAGTAAAGGTTTTAACTACATCTTTCAAAAACCCTTTCATCAAATTAAAAAAAAAATAAACTAAAGCACGAAGAAATTTCATTATTACTCAAACACCAAAAAAATATGGCAAAAGATTAAGTAAAAATTAGTCCAGCGAATTAACCAGCTGATACAATAGGCTGCAAAACGTGGAAATTCCAATAATTCAGAACTCAGGAGACCTTTGGCTTCCACAAATTGATATAATAGATCTCATATAGTTTTGGCTTCAAATCAGAATATTTTTGACACCTGGATTGTAAAACGAGCATTTTTTGTAGTTAAGTCAAATCCTGTTCACGTGTTACACGTGAAATGAGCAGAAAAAAATTAATTTTTGGAATCCATTGCCTATTTCTCAGAAGCAAAAAAGGACGTGGCATCGCATCACAGCTTAGGACAATGTGCAGCTAGTTGTTTTATTCGGCAATTTATTCAGGAAATCTTTACTAATGAGGAAAAGTGAGGAACACTTATGATATTTTTTTATTTTAAAAGGAAGTCCAGTCAGACCTTTTATATTTTATGAAAAATCAAATCGATCTAATTATCTTTATTCATTATGTATCCAACTATCATATGAAGATAAATGTTTAGAAAACAAGTGTGAAAAATTTAAAGAAACGAAGTGAACATAATTACAATTTCAACTATATCCAAAAGCGAAAAGAAATGATGGAAAGAATAAGCAATTATTTCAGGCAATAACCGACGTAATGAACAGTAAAACTTAGCCATTTCAATATTTCAGATACATTCTGCTACCAGAAAAAGAAGAAATAATAAATTATATATTTTTCCTAACGACAGCACATTTTTCACCCAATGTGTGAAATTGCCTTTTCTAATAATCATTGAACTGTCCAACTAGATGTTCAACTATTATGTCATCATTACAAAACATCTAAGGAGTTTTAGAGCTAAAATTGTAGCAAAATCTGGATTTGCAACATTCAAAAATGTAATAAAATCTTATTGATGGATAGAAAATTGGTTTCAAATATTTTGTTATAGTCCTTGCAACATTGATGTATGTCAGAATAAATACCGTTTCTTTATAGAACAAGTTATACTCCCTTATCACATTTTTTTCCTTGTTTTCTAATAATATTTTTAAACTTCAGTTGAACAGATTCAGTTTTCATGAACAGTTCATGATTTCTGTTAAGACTATTTTTATCCTTAGGGATTTTTAATGCTCTATTAATCAGTGAACTAATTATCTAATATTTCAATAACAATTTTTGAAGATTTTATTTGTAGAAAAGGAATTTCACATAAACGTTATTAAATTGTAACTTACTCAAACCAATTTTTTTAAGTAATATAAATGTATGATTAGCCCAGAAATATCTGTTTTTTTTATTAAATGTTATTAATAAATGACTGTTCAATTTCAAATATGACATTACTTGTAAATTTAAGCGAAATTGAAAATCGGTACATTTAGATACCTCTGCTGTCCTTTGGCACGAAACTCCCTTTCAGAAATTTCTTGTTAAAGAGGAAAAATAAGGAGCACTTGTGATGATTTATATTTACAGAAAAAGCCCAGTCCAATCAGTCCTTCTATTCATTACGCAAAAATTAAAAACAGTCTTATCATCTCCTAATTTATTATGCTTCTAATTTCCATATGAAGATGGAGTTTTAACTATGCTGCTTAAAGGCGATTTTTTAAAAAATAAAAGGGTTGGAAATAAATTAGAGAAAAGAAACGGACAAAACTGCAATTTCAATCATATCCGAAAACGAAATCATGCGATGAAAAAAAAATTACAACAATTACTCCCGCAAAACCAGCCCACGCAATGAACTGCAAAACCCAACAGAAATTCCAATAATTCATAACTTAAGAGACATTTTGCTGCCACAAGGAAAGAGAAAAAAATAAATTATATCACTTTAGCTTAGCTTCTAATGGCAGCAC
>BGPR01054474.1:0-10201 GCA_013235015.1 Araneus ventricosus
GCATAGTTAACAATGAAATTCTTCTTTGCTGTATTTAGAAACATAAAATAAATTATTTTCCATCACGGCGCCCCAACTCAAGACTGACACCTGTCCATCAGTACCGGCTGTGTAACTTTCTTCTGTTATTTCCAGGAAGAACATTTTCATTACATTTGCAACTCGTGTTGAATTTGTGATGTCTGGTTTGTTCTGTTACAAACGAACTCTAAATTTATTAACCGAAATTTCTTCCCAATTTCCTTATTTTGATGCAATGAGCCTAACATACACAATTCAAAAAATTGTCGTGGTCTATAAGAAACTAAAACAGCATTTTTTTTATTGAAAATGACGAAGAACATATTAAAAAAATTCTCGACTTATTTTTTCTGTCGGTTAATGTTTCAATTTAAAATAACGATTTTTTTATGCAACTGACTTCTATAATTTTTTTTGCTTTTGGCATCCTGATCGTTAGCAGACTAATCGTATTTATTACGAAAACTGATATATCATGCCGACTCAGGAAAATCGACGAATATTGAAAATAGCTATATGAGCTGATTCCTCATCAGTACAAGAAAATACTATTATTGTATCTATGACAAAAAGTCAATTTTGACGATGCATTCACATAAGCAAAAATCGACATTTTCTCCGAGCGGCAAACATAGTTTTGCCGATTTCGCAATCAGCAAGATTTTCATTCCGAAAGATAAAATGTTTCCGATTAAATATTATTAAAATATTCCTCAAAAATACCGACTTGAGGGAAAAAAATTATGATGTTTTTATACCATTGCAACCGTGTATCTCCAATTATCGTAATATAATATTTCATTCGATTATTTTTTTCAAAATTTGCCGACAGATCTGATCAAAATGCCGACTTCGGAAAAAGTCTGGGAGGGGGGGGGTGTCACACCCCCATTACTCCCACCTCGCCACGTCCCTGAGTTTAGGGGAATTTTGTTGTCCAAATGCTTCCTAGATTGGAGCACCGTTTGCCGAATCGGACTATTTAAATTAATGGGGTTATTATGCCGTGCGTGAGGGAAGTGCGTTATGTCGTGCTGATAGATTTTTCCTGTAGTTTATCACCGCTGATACTCTTCATTGGATTGGATTGAACATACCAAAAAAAAAACCATTAACCGTCTCTGACACGAACATCGAATTACAAAATATTTTCTATTTAAATCCGTCTTTAGGTCAACATAACTATTAATTTTAAATAAGAAAATAGCCTAGGCACGCTTTAATGTCTCGAGTATCCTTTGCCATCTTAAATAGATTGAAAAAATTAGTACCCCAAATGGGGTGGTGGCATCTAATTAGGAGGTTAAATAAAATCGTTGCTCAAAGGGTTTAGGCCATCAAATGTTCTATCAAATCTTAAGTCGTATAATATTTATATCTTTCGTTAGGAAACGAAGGAAGATTACAAAGTGATACAGTGCATAAAATGCCATACTTGGGTTCATGCATTGTGTGCTGGTATGAATTTCAGAATCAAATTATTTTTGATTCTGAATTAATTAATTGTGCTTAAAGAAATTGGTGGTCGAATCTTAACAACCGACTTACTTGATTGGATTGATGGCACATTTTTTAAGCTGATTTTTGCTCTAATTTAAAGTGTGCTTCAAAAATTGTCAATTGTGCTGTTCTGAATATAAATGAACCACGCCCAAAATAAATTATACTACTTGCTTTTCATTTAAATTACTTTTCCATCACTGTTCATTCAAAAAATTCCGGTTGGTCCGAATTAATGTAGGAAAACTGTGTATTGAAAGAGTTGCCCGAGGATAATGCAGGCTGTATAAAATCATTTATATTTTCTTAATATGTGGTCATTCAATTAATTAATATGCCCTAGGAGACAGCAGAAGACTTGTTTAAAATTACCGATCATTTATATGTTAATTTTTCCCTGTGTGACAGTCGCAACTGATGGTAAAGGCGTGCGAATCATGCAACCGGGACACTACCCTTTCTTTTCTTCCCAAGTGGGATGAAGATTTGGAGTGAAGATGCGACTTAGAAATTCGTTGGCGTGCATGCTGGTTCGTATGAGGGTGTTCTTGTGACTCGAATATGTTAATAAATTAAATTAGCGGGAGTGTTCTTTCTTCGACTTTCTCGTATGCTGACACAATGCAGGATCTTCTCTTCATGCCTCTCGAGCCTCAGGACCACTCCGCACCAAAACCGGACGGAACCAGAAAACTTGTTTATTGGGATTCAGGCATAAACTATAAAATTGATGAGAAAGTTCATCACATACTATTGAAGAGTATTTAAAGTCTCTACAGATTCAGCAGTGATTACATTACTTCAGTTCTATAAGTTGCATGAATAAGAGGTAAACATACCAGATCAAAATAGCAATGACTGCTCTAGAACGCAAGTAAACGCAGATGTTCTCTTCCACAGGAAATAGTATTGAACTAATCAAGCTCGGCGCGCTGCTGTAACATCTTTTGAGCTTTGTTCTCGATGTTGTCGAGGCCACTCTTTTAATAAACATTTAAACTAGCGCTGAAACGGCCAAGAGGCTGAATAATCCTCGGGTACATTATAATGATTCAACGCAAACAAATAATAATACAGACAACGAAGTATTATTTAATCTAATTATCTTTATTTACATACTGAAAAGAGCACGAAACTGTACAAAATAAAATTTAAAAAATAATAGTCATATTAAATTCCAGTTTTGAAGCAACAATAGAACTATTTGCTGTAATTAATTATTTCTAGTAATTTTGAACCGGTGTCAGATAATGAGGGCGAGTAGACACCCGAGTTCTATAAATATTAAATTCTAATCCATCAGTATCGCAGTGCAGAAAATTCTTGAAATTGAGGATTTTACAAGAGGTTCTTATGAATATATGAAAAAATATCTTATTACGGAATAATATAACAAAAATTCCTGTTTGAATTAAAAATTTCAAATGTCATTCACTTTTTTTAAAAAATATCCTTTACCGAAAAGACAGCAATGTCAAAGAAATTACAGTTGATTTTAGAAGTTTAAAATATTTGTAGTTATCTTTTTCGTGATAATGGCGCATTTCAATCGAAATGGATCATCGTTATTTTTTTAAAAAAACTTTTTCTAATTAAAGAGGTATTTTTACGCCTTTCTAAATTCAATTTCAGCTTTTTTTAATAAAGGGAAGAAAAAATTAACATCTTAGCCTCATTCTTAAAAATATCAAGAATGGATATCCTTCTTGGAAAATTACATACAGAAGCTTCATATTTTTTTTTATAAATTTCATTATTTGAGTAAACACTATATTCAGTTGATAAATATCTTTTATTCCTTATCGTGCTCTTTCATTCTTTAATACTGAATCAAAGAAGTTCCAATGAAATTTTTCGTTTAATAGCTGATTACTTTTTCAAGACTTCATGTACAATAATCCTGCAATATTTGAAGTTTATACTCCTATCTGAAGTAGAAAAATACATAATAAATGGCTCGTTTTCATAAGTAAAAATAAACAAAATTAATACGAGGCCCAAATAGAGTAATAATTGAAGGAGCGAAGCGAGTTCCTGTTTCTACTTAACTGCTCGTCATTTTGTCTGTTTGTCCATAAATTTTTTGTCACACAGTCACGGCCAAACGCATTATACAATTTTCTTAGAATTTTGTATAAATGTTCCTTGAAGTCATAAAAAATGCTGTACGTGCAGGTATTTTTACTTTGGATTCTTCAAAATTTTTGTCGTTTTAATGATTTACATGTTTGGACAGTCAATGACAAGTTTATAACCAGTGAAACCCATGAATAATTTCGCCAGTATCGGGCAAATTAATGTGGATTTCCTTAATACTATAAACAATCAGGCATTTAATAGCAATTTTGTAAATACTGATAAAAATGGAAACTTATGTAAATAAATCAATTTCAAAAAAATGTCTAAAAGATGAGATATTCGACGGAGAACAGATTTGTAATTTTTTTTTGAAATGCGAGGTCTACTGTTTACAGAACTACTAGTATGTATTAAATGGATTGACGTTCCGAGCTGTGAAGAATTAATTTTCGATAAGTTTATACCACTATTCTTTAGTTATATGATCGAAGATCTTTTTTCGTGCCAAAAAAGTTATAAAAATAATTTCTCTGATTGTGTTCCTCGTTCGTAGCAAAAAAAAATGTTCTACATCTGTGTCTTCGTATTGTAAGATTCGTCGTATTTACAACGGATATCTATTAATTACGAATTAGCCAATAAAGCAAGGATGAAGGCTCATTTACATTTTAACGGTTCATGAAATGATATATCACTTTATATAAGTTCTAAAAAAATGTGTATAGCGTTTCATTAAATGCACGCATAAGAGAATATTAATCTTTGTAAAGAGAAATATTATGCACTAATAAAGAAATGTAGAAACAAAGTGCAGAACAAAAAAATGTAATCTTTGTTTTTCACTAAGCAAGCTATGAATATTAACATTAATGTTAACATTTCGTTAAATCAATAAATGAACTAGTTTATCTTGTTTGAAATTTTAGTTCTTTGAGAATGCTGGCAATTCCAGCTCAAGTGCAGTTTAGTTCAAATTTACAAATTTGCAGTTGAATATCTCTGAGCAGCACAGTATCAAATTTTTTTCTAGAAAATTTCAACGGATGATTTTTATGATTAATGTAACATGTCTAATAATAGATTTAAAAATGCATTTAAAATATCACATGAAAATATTACTATCGACGTCCTGGAAAAGTTGGCAAAAGCTGGTAGAATCTGTTTAACAATCGAGACGATATTTTCATGTCAAAAACATAAAATTCGAAATATCTCTCGATGTCTATGTTAGGCAAAATTTATGAACAGGATCATTTTTATGAATATTCTATTAATGAAAACAAAAAACTTGCTTCCATATGGAAATTTTGAAGATGGTACTGCTTTATATATATAGACTGCTTTATATATATATATGTGAAATTTTTAGACCCAAAAAAACCTTCTGTAGACGCATTTATTGCCTTTACGATGTATTTTTTAAATTCAATATACGATAAACGACAGCAGAATAATCCTATATGGACAGCTTTTTCCCTCGATTGTATCATAATATTAATATAATAATAACCAAATATAAATTCAAATATATTTATATAATATATAATTAGCTGTAGGTGGTCAGCCAGGTGTGGCGTCGTTTCTTTCCTCCAGATGGAACTTCCGAGACTTGCGTGTAATTATATTTTTTAGTGGATATTATATGAAGTGACTGAAAGAATGAAATTTGGTGAATCTCTGTTTACGAATAGCGGTACATGCTGCTCGAAATATACATCGAGATTGACAATTTAAGAATATGCCTGCGAAATGGCATTTCTAAGAATGGTAAGTCTATATGTCTAAGAATGGTAAGTCTTTATGTAGACACGCTTAAAAGAATTTATCACTATTTTTATTCAATTACTCTGTATATAAAATTTCTTTTTCATTACGTTTAGCAACCAGAGTGTAAATTTGAAATAGTTCCTTTTATTTAAAGCCTAAATTTATATATTTGAGCTGGTAATTACAAATGTAGTCTAAAACATATCGATGGGGCTGTGGGTTAACGTAGTGGTTAAACTTTTTATTCTTAACATTCGGACAATGCTGTTGCTGGGATAGATGTGGCATTATAAATTCAATTACAGAGCAAAATCGAAAGTGCCTTATTATTAATATAAAATAATATTGTTACATAATATGGGAATAAAAAAAATAAGAGATAGAAAAGATAGGAGACTGAGGTATTATGAAACGGGATTTTGGATTTACTTAAAGAAAATATTCCGCCATTCGCCTTCGTACAGGAGCCAAGCAATTGTGATTTGGTAGTACGCACTGGGAGAGCTAACTGCTGATTATTCTCCTGATTGTCTTGGGATCGTATTCTGCAATTTCTAGACTGCCGGGTTGACTTGTGTGTAGTTTTTTGAAGTAGTCTTCGAAAAAGGTTAGTTGTAGATTTTTCTGGATATTTCTGTTTCTTAAAAACCATTACTAACTACTTATTCGACGAGCAGTTTTGTTTTCAAGGACTTCTAATGGATTTCTATGAGTCTTAGCTGCAGTGGCACATATACGTGAAGCGAAACTAATAAGTGGACGTAGCATGAATTTAGAAGTTTAGTGGTTTGAGTTACGATTTGATATAGGTGTGGTATTTTCAGTAGCCATCATATCTCTTGAGTAGCGATGCGATCGGTTTAAAAAAATCATTGAATCTTTAACCAGGAAACAAGCTATTATCTCAATTGTTTCCAGTTTTCACGATACTCTAAAAATATTTGATTTGCGAGTTGTAAGTTTTAAAGAAATTGATCGACTTGGATTATACAAAATCGAAAACAAGTTATTTCAATTATTATTAGACTTAATACCTGACAAAAAATATTTTATTTTTATGTTTGTCGGTTGCGAATAAATGTATATTAATTCCATACATATGCGAAAGTGCACAATGGATGTTAGAAGGTTTTTCATTTGTCGTTCTCATTCCTTTTTTATATTTAATCAAATCAGTTTAAGAGAGTCGATTAATAAGATTATAACATTTTAGATACCTGTTAAAGAATAATTTTCAATGATTTGAAATTTCAAATCATATCTAAAGTAGTTAAAAAAATTTAACCTCTTAATTTAATATGTAAAAAAAAATACTCGAATGACAAAATTTAGGAAAATATAGAATGAATGTCGGAACATTCCTAAGTATGTCTTTAGTTACGTAATTGTGTTTGGCCAGATCAGTTTTTGCATTAAAATATTGAATAATCTTTGTGATTTACATTCCGCGTTTGTAGTAAGCAAATATCTTGCATTTACTGTAATTGTGTCGAATATCCACTCCAACGTTCCTGAACTTCTGACTCCATTCATGAATAAATGCCTACATCTGAAAAAATTCCAAACGCCTTTCAAAAAAGGACTGATAGTTCGTTTCCACAAAAAAGGAAGAGAAAAGAGTTGTTTAAACTCTTACATACCTAATTCCCTCTTCCCGGTTCAAGGAAAACTATTAGAAAAACTGTTACTCCAAACAGTCACCTTCAATCTAAATAAATAAAATGTGTTCCACCCAAACCAGTTTGGTTTTAGAGAAGGCAAATCAATTAACCACGCTCTCCGGAAGTTGTTGGATGCCATCGAAGATATCAAGAAACGAGAACACAACGTCATAGTTCTTTCACTAGACATTTCAAATCATCTAATCTAATTGTCTTACATTTTCTCAAAATTCTGCCAAAAATGTACAAAAAAGTATACATTTTGTTCATTTTTCTTCAAGGAATAAAATTCAATACAAAAAATTGAAGTGACACTGACCTTTCTTACTTGACTGCTCACTTTAAAAAAGCTCTGTTGAAAAAGTTGCAATTGTACAAATATTCGCTTGTTTTATTGTTTTTTACTCTTAACAATTGTATTAATTTACTCGGTGTACAAATGCAAAAAGTTAAGTTGAAGTAGCAAATTACAACTATTTAACTGCATGGTTCAATGTATACGAACATCTTAAAATCATCTTCAAAATTTTACTTTTTTCCATTATTTAATATGCAATATTCCACTGTGCGACGATTCGCTGATGAATGAATTTCATGTTTCTTGGGGTTACTCACCGTAAAACTGTCTCACGATCGCGGATTTGACAGAAATCTACAAATTTATTACTAAGACCACATACTCAATTTCATCCTTCTAGCTCAGAGCATGTTTGAGTTACAAACACCACATTTTCGGAATCAAGGAGAATTAATGTCTACATTTTTCTGGAACACTCTCTATAACAAAAGTTTAAAAATTATCACCATAAATTTATAAGAACATACTCACAAGTAAAACATACAGGTTTCGTAGTAAAAATTATTCGGAGGTTTAGAAAACACACATGATAGGATCTAAAATATACGTTTGCTGTGAGGTTGATGGAAGCCATTATGCTGCCAGCTTGATTGGTTAAGTTACATCCGACCGTCAATGCTGAGAATTATCGTGATCGACAATCCCTCAACAGCTCCTGCGAAAGGTGAGTTGAGGCTGGTGGTAAAACATTTGAGCATTTCTTATAATAAATAATGCATAATAATTGTCAATTCAATATACTTGTGCATCCGCTGGCACAATCACTTTCAACATTACACTCTGTCCCAAAGGTTTATAGACTCTAGTAAAATATATGTTTTAGCAAAACGGAAAGGCATACAAACACCAATTACAAATATGTTTATTCAAACCATATGCGACTTGAATTCAACGAAATATTTAGAAAAAATAACAATTTGTATTTCAATTATATAACAAAATGGAAATATTAGGTGACCCAAAAGTTTATAGAATATATGACATTTCAACAAAAGGTGCTCAATACAATGTTCTTAATAGTTTAAAGTCTTTCCATTTTTCAGTATGACACTGTATACACGTTTTTCCATCGACATAATTAAGGTTTATAATATCTCTGGTTTCAAGTTGTACCATACACTTTCAATGGCTGTCTTCAAGGCATCCACTGAATAAAATTGCCCTCCAATCTCATATACCTTCCGAGACGTAATGCCCTACACAATTTCATTTGGGTTTAGATCAGGGCTCATCGGTGGCCATTGAAGAACAGTAACATTTTTCGAGTTTAAATAATTTTTCGTAGCATTGGAGGTATGGATGGGAGCATCATCATGCTGATATTACCAATTTCGTCCCCCTATGATTTCTGCAAATGGCATAAGATGATTTTCTAGTGTTTCTACGTATTTAGGAGAATTCTGTCGGCCATTTAAAACGGCCAAACCCTCCTGACCGTTGAAACTGAAAGCCGCCCACACCATCACAGATCCACCACCACTTTGCCTACTGAAAAAGCTCCTGGGCTCTTTTCGTTAATCATGCCAATACTTTATATTCCCGTCAGGTCCATCGAGGTTCCATTTTTTTCATCACTGAAATGGACAGCCATCCATTTATCACCATATGACATATGATTACGAGCTCATTGTAATCTCTTACTAATGTGAAGCTTTGAGAGTGTTAATCGGCGAGCCATTTTTGCGTGGATCATATAACCAGACTCTATAATTCGTCTATGAACAGTGTTCTTGGAGATTTGCAACTGGGAAGCCCCAGTAATTTCGCGAACCTGAAGACTGACTTGAAGCCAGTATTTGTATCCATCTATTGCTGCGAATATCCGTCACACGTGGTCTTCCCGAACGAGGTTTTGGCTCATATGGGGTCTTGCGAGTTAATACAAGGTAACTCATGCTTTTAGAACGATTTAAAAGTTTCAATATTTCCTTAACAGTCTTACAGAGAAATTTCAAATGCAGAATTTTACTCACTTCTTCATTAGAGAATTGCTATGCTTTAGACATCTTGAAACGCTGAACAAACGAACGCTTTCCTTTTCTTACAACGTATTTATTAGGCTCAAGATCGACGTCATGCTTACCGATGCCACATTTGCATAAAATTATATTTGTCTACAAACTTTTGGGACAGGTTATTTCCGTTTATTCTACGATTTAAAAATTGGCATTAAATATACGGGGTAGAACTGCTGTTTTTTCAATTTAATAGACATAACATATCTATACAGTAAGTTACATCGAAATACATCACATACAACAAAAAATATAGTCAAAATACAAGATTTCATAAACTTTTAGGACAGAGTGTATACGTCCTCTGCAGCTGTGGATTTCATCTCCAACCCGGCAAGTTATCGCGAAACGTGAGGTGTTTCTCTGTATCTGTTCTGAATCATCTAGCGCATCTGTACGCTACGAGTTTGGTTAAATTTTGAATGAAAATTATTTTAGCTTTTCCTGTTAAACGTTTATTAGGATGCTTTTCTCTTTTAGGATAATTTAGAGGTTTAGATTTCCAAAAGGTGCGTCTATTTAAAATCTGCCCACTTTCAGAATTATTTAAAGATTCAACTAAATATGTTCCACTCATTCTGAGAGATTTTCTGAATTTCAATTTCTAAAGACTGTAAATTATTACAAACATAATAGAACTGAGTAAACACGACATTAGGGTAATCGACTATGCAAAAGAATTTATTTTCTGAAAATAATTTTCCAAAATTACAAATATATATACAAAAGAAGTGAAAATTGTTAACATCGTCCAAAAATAAACCGACTTTTTCTGAAAATAACACTTTCTTTTATGATCA
>BGPR01054475.1:0-10201 GCA_013235015.1 Araneus ventricosus
AACGGTCTAAAATTTAATTAAATCAGCAGTAGAAAAAAACAGTTGACACCCCCACAGAGAAAATTTAAAGTAATGATGAAAACAAGTTTTTTTTTCCTCTAACAATATTTTTTTTCTCTTCGCTTCGTTGAAACTTCGAAATAAAAATCATGTGTCTTGAGGGTCTTATAATATTTCATTTTTTCTGATGATTGCAATATTTCTATGTGGATGTTTAAAATTGCTTTACATTTCATCAGTGAATTCACTTTTTTGCTTTTTGCTTTTTTACACTGTTTTACAGAGGGAAAAAAATCCCAATTTTCTTTTTTCAAAGGATAGTTGGTTTTTTTCTTCCCTCTTTCTTCAAGTTGTTCTCTGATCATTTCCGAAATGTAGACTGATGAAAGCATTTGAAAAAAAAAAGAAAGAACAGTCTCGAAAGCAATGAAATTCTTATGCATTGCACGATCACAATATATTAGTATATACTTTTTTCTACGTTCTGAATATATTGATACCTTTATTTAAGATGTTAAAAGTTTATAAAAAAACACGCATAATATTTAAATAATTCATATCTCATCAAATAGCGTTTGAAGCACACAGCATGTGAGAATGGAAAATAAGTGTTATTTCTAAAAAAATATTTATTTTTTAATTCTAAAACAAACTTTAAAAATCACATTGGCGAGACAATTTCCAGGCTATCATTAGCCAATTTGAATTTAAGAGGTTACGTTCTTTGTCAAGAAGTTGTTTATTATATTTCCTCCCCGCTTTATTATAATTTCATTTCTTCCTCCAAATCTTCTAATTTTGCTTTGGTATGTTTCGGTTACAGAGGTTTCATTGAAAATGCAGATGAAATTAGCCCAAATACAAGATATTTAGAGTGAAATGGGTTTTATTTTTCAAATTCCACAAGATTGCTGTTCTGTTAACATAAACAGTTAATGATCCCGTGAGTTTGGACTCTTTTGAATCTAGTATATCTTCGGAAACCATTTACCAAACCTAATAATGACTGAAATTTTCATTAAAAGTGGTTCATGTTGTTTAGTGGCGATATTCCTTTCAAAAATATCTAATCTGTTAGTAGTTATATACAGGGCAGTTAATTAAATTTTATAAACAAAAGGAGACAAACAACTAAATCAAGCCCTCGAAGTTATGCAAATAAGATGCTTCCTATATCTAGCTCAAGGTTTGACAGCGTTTACATCAGAAACAAAAGCGGGGGGATGGAAACAACTGTTTTTACAATCGAAAGCGGTTTTTTAGACAATAAATGGCGCCTAGGACGCCGTGACAAGAAGCGGTTAGACAAGAAACTAAATGCCCCATTAAAAATGTTAAACAGAATGGATTTTATGTGTTTTGCTCTTCAGAACGTAAACAAAGAAACATTAATTGCAACAAGTAGAATTAGTTGCAATAAATAATTTCTACAACGACTATTCCAAAATAACTGAAAGCAACGCTTATATTTCCGAACAGTTCTGCTAGATGAACTAGCAACTATGTAGGAGCATAGTTCGATTCCTTCCATAACTATAAGAAAGCGCTAAACATGATCCATTTACTAGTCTATGCCCCCAGCTATTCAAATAACGGGTGTTTACTTTTTCACACAGGGAGCAGGAAAGAAGCATGATACTTCCACAGTAATGCGTTGATCCACACAGTTTCTGGCTCTTTCTGATATTAAAGAAAGAATTATGTGGTTGGTGATTTGCATTGGATGCTGAGTACTGCGTTGTTTTGTAGTTTTTTACTAAAAGTATACTCGAAGTATTTGAGAAGATTGGGTAGAAAAGGATATGGCTATATTCCAAAAGTGCAGTACGGTACCTCGAGAAGACTAAGAAATGTAATGACATGATGAATTTTTCTCAACTTACTCCTAAATTAAATCTGTATTGTTAAATTTGTGAACTTTCTTCGAAATTCTTGTCATTATCTCTTTCTTAAATTGTCTCGTAGTCCGTTCTATCGTTTCCTAATGAGTTGTTTAGTTTAATTTAGTTTAGTTTAGTTATATTAAAGTCCCGTTCGGAAGCAAAATGAGTACTATTTTAGGACAGACCTCGTAATTTTGAACCATGTTCAGATGACGAGGACGACACCCCTTTTCCAAACTTCCGCACCACACCAGCGGGAGGACGTTTGGCCACTACGTATGATTTAAGTGCAACAGGCCCTATACATGTCAAGTCTTCAGTGGAACCAGGTTTCGAACCTGAAACCCTTTAGCACCGAAGCCAAGATCCTACCAAACTAATGAAAGAATCTATACGCTTACATAGATTTACATAGCAGATAGCGTTTATTGGAAATATTAGTGTCATTGCAGTCATGACAGTTCCTTAGAAACAATCTTCTTTAACCCTCTGATTTCTAACAGAGGGACCTCAAAATACGGGAACGCCCGAGTTTCTCTTTCAAAGATAACTAAAATTCGCTTCCCCCTCAAAAGCCGCAATGACAGCTGATACTCTCCGAATTCTAAGAAAACCCCTCTATTCCCCAAACCCTTCTAGGCGAGCCACTCGAACGAAGAAAGTGCGCGCTGTGTGTGTGAAATCAATCACACTTAACGAAAGGGGGTGGAAACTTCACAGGGATATTCGGACGGTCGTCGTCGTTTGCTTCTAAAGACGTTTGGGACGTTCCCGTATCGTAAGAGTTAAAGATATGCTTTTAAATTTTCTTAAGCGTTGTAATTACTTTTTGATTGCATTCTTTAATGGATTGAGGTTCTTGATGTTGTTTTAAATGTGTATCTTATCTTAATATGCTGAATTGATTCTATTCAAACGCACTTGAAGCCATCAAGTGCGCCTGCATAGTTTCACTGTAGAATCTCTTGACCATCTTGTAAAGGAAGAAAAGGGAACTATGCACACAAAACAGCGGAATTGTGAAGTCAGGTGAAGTGACTCCACTGTCGAAATGTAGAAGTATTTAAGAGTTTATCTATTTGTTTTACTGCAAGTCATTCGTATAAAACGTATGATGAATTCCTTATGAAATAGTTTGTATTAAATATTTCTGTTTATAAATTTAAATTTTAACTATCTGACGAATCAAACGTAAACCATGAATGAACACTGAGTCTGACCGAGTTTCTTGTTCAATATATACTCATTTTAAGCCTTACATCTCAGTGGTAAACAAAATCACGCCACAATACGTTCCCTATTTCATTTATATCAATTTATCAAAGACTTTCGGCACTTTCACTGTTTTGAGTTATATTTTTGGAAAATTTACTTTTTTTTGCTCGAGTCTTTTATAAACATCTGATATTTTTAAAAGCGAAAGTGTTTGTTCGCTTATCAAGAAAATAAGTTAAATGTTAATCTACATTTGCATATTTCTACGAGAATCTGGATTATCCAGTGAAAGAATACATTCATGAAAAATATGATAAAAGTTCTCTCATTTTCAAAAGTTCTCTATTTTTAATGAAATTAACTAAAACTAACAGTCATGTTTTACATAGAATGTATGTTTTAAAAAGGGAAAATTCTAATTATTCTTCCTCATAGAAATAAGTACACTGGTGTAAGAAATTAAGAGAATTTGCAGACTTGGTCGATTATCTCTAGAACTACTGGACCGATTTTAATGAAATTTGATATGTAGATGCATTGATACAATACAAAAAAAACCCATTCAACAATTGTAATACACACGCATGATCGTGCGTAACACTCGTTGAAGTCTGAAGTTATGAAACAGCGGCTGCAGAATAAACAAAAAAATGGGTTAATGGGGGTATGGTCCCCTCTTACAGATATACAGGCCTTGCAGCGTGACTTCATACTTGAAATAAGGCAGTTTATCATTTCCTGTGGCAATTGGTCCCATTCGTTCAGCAACGCTGTTTTCATTTCCTGGATGGTTCTCGGAGGGGGGTTGCGAGTTGCAATTGCCCTCCCCAGAGCGTCCCAGAGATGTTCTATAGAGTTGAGGTCTGGATATCTGGCTGGCCAATCCATATATGGCGAATATCCTCACTCTCTAGAAATTAATCGACCAGAAGAGCTCTATGTGGCCTCGCGTTATCGTCCATCAAAATAAACTCAGGGCCAACTGCACCCCTGAAAAGGCGAACATAGGGCTCCAAGATCTCATCCCTATACCTCACACCAGTCACAGTGCCTCTTTCAAAGACATGGAGAGGTGTTCTGCCATCCAACATGATGCCTGCCCAGACCATTAAAACCCCCTCCGCAATAATGGTCGATTTCGCGGATATTGGAGGGTGGGTAGTGGGTCCCTGGTTCTCTACATATGAACGTACGGCGAGAATCGGTGTTTAGGCTGAACCGGGACTCATCAGTGAAGAGAACGGTCGCCCATTGATCCATACTCCAATCTCTATGCTCTCTGCAGCATGCTAAGCGGACTCTCCTGTTCGTAGAAGTGAGCGGGGCGCAAACAGCAGGTCTTGCAAACAACCCTGTCTCATGAAGTAATAGAAATTTTAATTAAAAGAAAATAAATTAATAGAAAACAATGATAAAATGAAAAATAATGAAAACAATAGACGTTTTTGCGTGCAAACGCAGCAGCAAAAAGTAATTGCTTCAACAGAATTTTTTTTAAAATACAACAAGAACTATAGAAAAACCAAAAGTTTACCAATACTTAGGACAATTTGTTAAGAAATTATTCAAAATGAAAAGGAACTAAAATGGCTCACTCATCAGAAACCACACGCCATTTTTAGTTCAAAAAGGAACAAGATTTTCTGTGGAAAGGAATGACAAAAAGTCAAAATTTATTCCTTCCTGTGGTCTGAATCTTGTCCGGCCACCAAATAAAGAACATAAATCCAAAATTTTTTAATCCATAATCAGAAGAAAGAGATAAAATTTTACCTTCTTTCAGAAGCAAGCCAAGCAGAAAAATGACGCAATAGATACAAAACAATCAACGATCTAGAAGCTATCCAGTAGCTCCTTGGCTCCCTGCTTGGCTTGCTTCTGAAAGAAGGTACAATTTTATCTCTTTCTTCTGATTATGGATTAAAAAATTTTGGATTTATGTTCTTTATTTGGTGGCCAGACAAGATTCAGACCACAGGAAGGAATAAATTTTGACTTTTTGTCATTCCTTTCCACAGAAAATCTTGTTCCTTTTTGAACTAAAAATGGCGTGTGGTTTCTGATGAGTGAGCCATTTTAGTTCCTTCTCATTTTGAATATTTTCTTAACAAATTGTTCTAAGTATTGGTAAACTTTTGGTTTTTCTATAGTTCTTGTTGTATTTTAAAAAAATTTCTGTTGAAGCAATTACTTTTTGCTGCTGCGTTTGCTCGCAAAAACGTCTATTGTTTTCATTATTTTTCATTTTATCATTGTTTTCTTTTAATTAAAATTTCTATTATTTGTTTTTGTATTTCGTTAGATTTGGCTGCATATGCGCCTTTCTATTTAATGCAAAATATGTTATTGTTTTTTATTTTAATTAAAATTTAATTAATTAATTTTGCTAAATTTTAAGAATTATAACTACTGTCTCATGAAGTCTTTTGGAAACAGTCACCCTTGATACACGGGTTCCTGTGGCTGCATACAAGTCACGGGAAAGCTGAGAAGCTGTAGCACTCCTGTTGCGCCTCGCTATAAGGGACAAATAACGATCTTCTGTGGCCGTGGTGGCTCTTGGACGACCTTGCCCAGGCATTCTCTCGATGGATCCGGTATCCTAGAACTGTTTCCATAAGTTATACACGACGTTGGGCATTAAATTGAACTCTCTACAAATCTGGATTTGAGATTGGCCTGCTTCTAGCCTCCCCACAATTCGTCACCTCATTCCATCATCTAAACATTGGTAGTTACTCATTTTTACTGTTACAATTTGAATTTTATACCGATTGCTGCAAAATAACACCAAGAAATTCGCCGAGGTGTGCTAGCAAACGAAATGCGTCTTAGCTTATGCGCGCTTATCAAGCCTGTTTCTCTACTAACTCCACCTACATACACGTGTACGCTTACGTATTTGACGTACAAGATTTGCATTTTCGTCTAGAAGCAGTGGTTTTACATTCAGTTCAGTTCTTTTCATGAAATTCTATAAAATATGCAAATTCTCTTAATTTATTTCACCAGTGTATAAGTATGTGAAAACATCGGAAGAAATTAAGATGCATGCATAAGAGAAACATGCAGAAATATATGAATTCAGAGGTCACTTGATATATAATGAAGCTAAATAAATTTCATGGACACTAATATTAGTCATACTTCCCTCGAAGAAAATGCTGAAACAATGACAATTAGTTAGAATCTCAATAACATTTGTAACGATAAAAATAAATATATAATTTATTTAATCCCAATCTTTGTAACTATAAGCATGACGCTATAAATAAAATGGCAAGCTATTTTATTAATAAGATTTTAGAGACAAGTTATTTTATTCATAAAATATTATTGTCTTAGTGAGTGCAATTATCAAATCAAAATATCCATGCCATATATTCTTTATCAAAGGAGAAAAAATCATTGCATATTAGACAATGCAGAATAAATTATAATATTTTAAGGAAACAAAACTTAATTGTTATTCGACTGATAATAAAATTATTTTGATAATTTCTGGGTTAAAGTGTGTTGCATTATTAGTTTCTAAAACTTGAAATGGAAAAATCAGTAATGCATTAATAATATCTGGAAAATGCCATTATTAATTCCTTAAATTTAATATTTAGTGTTCTTGAATGATTTTGCTCTCGAAAACTCTTTTTCTATCTCTATCTAACAATAATGAAGGGTTTTAAGAAATGTACAAAATTTATTAGAATAAGGAAAGTGAAAATATGAATTTATATTTAATCATCTTATGACATTTTGTTTTAGTGATCATTCAAAATTCTTCTATTTAAATATTAATCCTAAAATATTTGAAATCTCGGTAATTATTTTTTTATTTCAAAAATTATATAAATCTGCAGTAGTCTGTCATGATTTTGCGATATTGATAATCTGCTTATTCCGTTAACGCCCAGCGGACAGTTACATTTCACTTCCGCGGCTGAACCGAATGCATTCCATTTTTTCTATTTTGCTTTGTCTATGAAATCAATAGGTATTACCAAACCCCTAAACAGTTTTCAGTAGGTAAGTGTCGTCGTTTGGAATTTTTTTATTTTTCCTTTGATTTATGTTTGAGGTAATGCGAGAAATTACAAGCGCTGGTATATGCCATCAGTTAGCCTGGTTTTGAAGTCAAAGTGTCGTCGTTTGGATTTTTTTTATTTTTCCTTTGATTTATTTTTGAGGTAATGTGAGAAATTACAAAATTATTTTTATCTTTTGATATTTTACTGTATTTCAAAAATCTGTAACGTTTATGTAAAAAAAAAGTTTTAAAAAAATGATTTTTTGCCGATTCGTTTTAAAACATTCTAAAAAAAGAAGACCAAGAAGAAATTTCTTTTCCTGCGATTTTAATTCTACTTCGCAGGTTACTTAATCTTGGTGTTTTAAACGTAACTTAATAGAAATCTATTGAAATCTACACTTTAAATTAATTTGGGCGTTAATGGGATTATCCAGTTGCTTGTCAAATTATTAAATAATTAGAAACTAATTTTCTCATACTTCGAATCCTAAAAGAGCACTTAGCCTGAAGTCGATAATATGTCACTTCTAATTTCTCCTTTTGTTTCAAAAGTTAAAATTTGTTGTTGCTCTTCAATCGTTTTTTTTTTCTTCTCTAATAATCTTTTTACTCTTTATTTAAATGCGTTTTAATATTTTGTGAACTTCGTAATAAATTTAAATTCATAATCTTCTTCAATCTGTTATGGTATTTTTATCATTATGAGAAGAATTATACAAAAATGAGAAATTTATTAGAATTTTATAAGCTGGTTGAGTAGAATTAGAAAAATTATAATTATTTTAAAACTGTATAATGTTTATTTCCTAAATATTGACGAATTTGTTAGTTGTTCCATAAACAATCCTTTTTTTTTATTTTAAATATATCTTGCCTTACATGATGTTAAAATTTAAATTAAAGAATATTTTTAAATTGCAGAACTTTGAGTTACTTACCAGATATTTAGTATGAAACATTTCGATGCAAAAGTTCTGCTCAGAAATTTCTTATTAAGAAGAAGCCATAAAAATTTCAGAAACTTCAAATTCTTATTTGAAAACCAGTCTTATTAGGCATTTTACTTCTTATGAAGAGAAAACTAATCAAATTATACCATATTATTCCACAGTCATTAACTAAATGAAGTAAAGGTTTTAACTACATCTTTCAAAAACCCTTTCATCAAATTAAAAAAAAAATAAACTAAAGCACGAAGAAATTTCATTATTACTCAAACACCAAAAAAATATGGCAAAAGATTAAGTAAAAATTAGTCCAGCGAATTAACCAGCTGATACAATAGGCTGCAAAACGTGGAAATTCCAATAATTCAGAACTCAGGAGACCTTTGGCTTCCACAAATTGATATAATAGATCTCATATAGTTTTGGCTTCAAATCAGAATATTTTTGACACCTGGATTGTAAAACGAGCATTTTTTGTAGTTAAGTCAAATCCTGTTCACGTGTTACACGTGAAATGAGCAGAAAAAAATTAATTTTTGGAATCCATTGCCTATTTCTCAGAAGCAAAAAAGGACGTGGCATCGCATCACAGCTTAGGACAATGTGCAGCTAGTTGTTTTATTCGGCAATTTATTCAGGAAATCTTTACTAATGAGGAAAAGTGAGGAACACTTATGATATTTTTTTATTTTAAAAGGAAGTCCAGTCAGACCTTTTATATTTTATGAAAAATCAAATCGATCTAATTATCTTTATTCATTATGTATCCAACTATCATATGAAGATAAATGTTTAGAAAACAAGTGTGAAAAATTTAAAGAAACGAAGTGAACATAATTACAATTTCAACTATATCCAAAAGCGAAAAGAAATGATGGAAAGAATAAGCAATTATTTCAGGCAATAACCGACGTAATGAACAGTAAAACTTAGCCATTTCAATATTTCAGATACATTCTGCTACCAGAAAAAGAAGAAATAATAAATTATATATTTTTCCTAACGACAGCACATTTTTCACCCAATGTGTGAAATTGCCTTTTCTAATAATCATTGAACTGTCCAACTAGATGTTCAACTATTATGTCATCATTACAAAACATCTAAGGAGTTTTAGAGCTAAAATTGTAGCAAAATCTGGATTTGCAACATTCAAAAATGTAATAAAATCTTATTGATGGATAGAAAATTGGTTTCAAATATTTTGTTATAGTCCTTGCAACATTGATGTATGTCAGAATAAATACCGTTTCTTTATAGAACAAGTTATACTCCCTTATCACATTTTTTTCCTTGTTTTCTAATAATATTTTTAAACTTCAGTTGAACAGATTCAGTTTTCATGAACAGTTCATGATTTCTGTTAAGACTATTTTTATCCTTAGGGATTTTTAATGCTCTATTAATCAGTGAACTAATTATCTAATATTTCAATAACAATTTTTGAAGATTTTATTTGTAGAAAAGGAATTTCACATAAACGTTATTAAATTGTAACTTACTCAAACCAATTTTTTTAAGTAATATAAATGTATGATTAGCCCAGAAATATCTGTTTTTTTTATTAAATGTTATTAATAAATGACTGTTCAATTTCAAATATGACATTACTTGTAAATTTAAGCGAAATTGAAAATCGGTACATTTAGATACCTCTGCTGTCCTTTGGCACGAAACTCCCTTTCAGAAATTTCTTGTTAAAGAGGAAAAATAAGGAGCACTTGTGATGATTTATATTTACAGAAAAAGCCCAGTCCAATCAGTCCTTCTATTCATTACGCAAAAATTAAAAACAGTCTTATCATCTCCTAATTTATTATGCTTCTAATTTCCATATGAAGATGGAGTTTTAACTATGCTGCTTAAAGGCGATTTTTTAAAAAATAAAAGGGTTGGAAATAAATTAGAGAAAAGAAACGGACAAAACTGCAATTTCAATCATATCCGAAAACGAAATCATGCGATGAAAAAAAAATTACAACAATTACTCCCGCAAAACCAGCCCACGCAATGAACTGCAAAACCCAACAGAAATTCCAATAATTCATAACTTAAGAGACATTTTGCTGCCACAAGGAAAGAGAAAAAAATAAATTATATCACTTTAGCTTAGCTTCTAATGGCAGCAC
>BGPR01054476.1:0-10201 GCA_013235015.1 Araneus ventricosus
GCGTAACTGATTGCAAGAAAATGTCAAACTTTTTAAATTTAGCAATTCACAATAACTTCATCCCCTGAAGAAACGTTATTGTGCTTTTATTGCGTTTTTCATTTCTCGTTATAAACTCTTTCATTTTACGATTTATACTCTCTCTGTATGTATATATAACGCTTTTTACCATGTTATCTTGTGAACACGATAACTGGAGTAATTTTTTATTTCATTTTAACCGGCGTGGGATATGTTGTAAGGATAGTGAAAATCTCGGTCGAGTTCGTAGATCGGCCATTCAACTCCAAGGGGGTGGAAATTTTCATTTTGCCACAATTCCTTTACAAGTAAAAATAGAAAGAAAAGTCAAATTAGGCGAATTATCGCCTTTTCATGACAAACAATTTTTACATTTAAACTTTTGCGATAGCTACAACTACTTCGAAGTTATTAGCTGAAAAGTGATTTTCCCTCCCTTCCCCACATCTCCCCCATCTTAATGTACATTTCAACCTATACATATTAGCACTTGTCGGAAAGCTATCGTCATTTGCAGTCTCTTCCATCCACTTTCATTCTTACAGCTGTATTCCTAATGAAAATAGAGGGGGAAATGTTCTTTTCCTTATTATTATTTGTAGAGATGTATTTGTATACATATAAAGCTTTTGAACATATTATATTGTGAATACGATAACTAGAGTAATTTTGATTAGGTTTTTACCAGCGAGGGACATGTTGTAAGGACGGTGAAAATATCGGCCGAGTTCGTAGATGGGCTATCCAGCTCAAAGGGGGGCGGATATAGTAGGGGTGGAAATTTACATTTTCCCATAATTTCTTTATAAATAAAATACAAAGAAAATTCAAATTAAGCGAATTATCGTCTTTTTATAATAAACAACTTTTGTGCTGAAACTTGTTTATAGCTACAATTTCTTAGAAGTTATGAGATAAAAAATGATATTCAATTCCCCCCCCCTCCCCATCCTCTTACTTGGAGTGCGCTTTAACCTATGGATGTGACACCTTGTTGAAAAGTTCACATCAGCCGTATTCCACTTTTTATATGGTAAACAAGCTGATGTATCCGGCTTTGCTTTTAAAATGCTTTCATGTCTAATATTTTTAATGTAAAAACTTCTATTGTATAAAAATTATAATACACAAATCCCTTTCCTGATCTGAAACGTTTTTAATTAAATTAATAATATCAATTGGACCAGACAATTTTTAAAAACAACCGATAGCTGCTTTTCTCCATAAATTATTATTTATTATATAGGTACTTCAAATTTTGTTAATAATAACTAAAGCAAAAAAATAGCTTTTAATGGATATTTTGAAACAATTAAATTGAAGAGTTAATTATTCATTAATTTAAAGCATGAAATTAAATCAAATCAAATGTTGGTCCTGATATAATTTGTTAATCGTCTACTTTTAAAATTTTCTTTTCGCATTCGTCCAGAATTCTGGCAACAATTCTTCATATTATTCTTGTTCTTCAACAATAAAGATTACGATTTACTGTTCAAAATGGTTGCATTCATATCCTATGCTTTAAAAACGCATATTAAATTTGCCACTCACAATGTTTAAAAATTTTTATTCTCTTAAATGTTAAGAAATTAGTGACTATTATCTCTTTAACCAGGAAGTTCTCTAAATGACCCCATTCTAGTAGTGTTTAAATGTTTGGTGTCATGTGATTTTAGCATATGACAAAGTAAGGTTCGCACAATTATATGGTAACCTAGATTAAATAAACTAATTTTTAAATCTATTCGTGTCAAATGTCAATTTCTTTTACAGTTTCAGATAGGCTGGCTTAATTTTATCTAGGGGATATTTGCACTGCTGGGATGTTTATTTCTTTATGACTCCTACCTGTTGATTGATTTTGTGTTGGAATATAAAAAAAAATGAGCAATGTACTGACTAATAAATATTGTATAACCTTTTGAGTAGAATGATAAAACCTTGATATAGTAAAAAATTAAATGTTATGAAAACAGAATCACGACGTAAATATTGCAAAGTGTGGAAACAATCAAGTCAATGGCTATGTCTGTATTGATCAATATGTAATATTCCATTACTTTTGTAACATTAAACGTAAAGGAATCTGCCTTTGCCTTCATGCTTGCCGAAAAGGGATTTTTAAATATTTTTTGCATAAAAAACATTACGTGAAAGACTACATTAAAAAAGAAAGAAAAAGAGAAAAGAAAAATACCAGTGGCGGTTCGTGTTATGTAATATTGGGGGTGCTGTAACTTTTAATCCTTCACTGCTCATTTTGTATATTTGTACCAGTTCCATTTCTTCCATTCTAATTATTTTCTTTTATGCGTTTTAATTATTTTAATTATTAAAGCATGATTTTTTGTTGTTTGATTCTATAGTAATTCGTTAGTTAATTATGGTCAATATTGTTGATGCAATTACTGGATGCTGCTGCGTTGGCGCGCAAAAGGTGTATTGTTATCGTTCGCTATTGTTTACTTCTTCTGTTTCTTCTGTATTTTCTTCTTTTTTTGTATTCGATTACATTTTGTGTCTTTTTTACATCAACTTTGAGTAGCTTTATATTTAATGAATAAACTTATAGCATTTTTTCTCTTCTAATAGATAAGTACTTTAGCAAATTAATTTTAATAAAAAAATTAGACTCGAAATTTATTAAACTGAAATTTTTAAAATGCTTGTATCGCGGAAAATTCCTCATATGTATTTCATCACCATTTAAATAAAAATATGGAAACAAAATCCTTTGGATTGCAAAAAGTTTATTCAAATTTAATTACTACAAAATAAACTTTTTCAATTAAATTTTTGTTTATCATTAATTTTACTTCAGTTTCTTACTTATTTTCAAAGTTTTAGCTCGCGAAAAAATTTTCCGCTCTGATTATATGTTTGAAACTCTGTTTCTAGCTCAACTGGTGTTGCCGAACTCGACAGTTCCCTTTAGCTTAAAAACGTAGTAGGGAAAGGAAGGGAAAGTCTGCGCTCTGTAACTACGCATGCGCACAGACGGAATTCAGTGCTGGAACGATACTCAGTTCTCCTTTACTTTAAGTTACTTTCTCCTTTGCGCATCATCTTCGTGTAGTGAAAAATTAAGGTAGGGAACTTAGTTTTCTGCCTCAGTTTTTCCTAGCGCCTAATTTGAAGATCGAAATCGTTTAATGTAAAATTCCGTTAGATTGTTGATAGATTTAAATATTAAATGCAAAATAAAATAAATTTCCACAATGAAAAAAGTTGGGTATGCTGCAGTACCTCAATCCCTATGCACGAGCCGCCCCTGAAAATACTATAATTAAAAAATAAGTACAAATTTAAAAACATACACTTAAAATCTATTCTATACGCTACACTTACTTACACACGTTTTAAAGTTGCAAAAATTTATACATTTTTATACTAGTGATAGGTATGGAAATGAGGTTCAACATGCCCAGCAACAATATAGCCCAAAATTTAGATTTCCTGCTTGTCAGAAATATATCCACATATGTTCAGCAATGTTCATTACAGATGATTTAGGGATTCAAACATCCTACTTCATTACAGAGCTCTTCCGGCTATGCATGTTGGGGGGAAAAACCGGGTGGCTAAGGTTGGAGTTAAAATATTCGATATAGAGCTTGTCAAATTTTATTAAAATATTCATTGTTTATCGGAGTGCAATATATCTTTCCAGGAAAGTCACAGTTACATTAATTTTTTATCAATGATTTTTTTTATGAAAAAAATCAAACTACCCAGTTTTACCCCACTAGGGGCGTAAAACCGGGTACACATGTTAACATTATGGGAAATTAGGAAAACTGTATTTTCAGTGGAAAAGTTGCAAGCATTTTTATTTTATATGGCAATTTAAAAATATTAGTTACAAAACTCACATGTAAAGCAGTTTTCTTAATCCTGCGGGCTACTGCAACTTTCGTGGGTCCAGATAATACAGTTTTTACGTTGCATAAACCCTTCTTCTTTATTTAAATTCGAAAATACATCATTAAAATATAAAAATCATGGTCTGATGTGCTTTTATCCGTCTTAATCGGAGGAATCATCAATACTGACTGTCCCGGTCTTACACCACTTGGAGTACCCGCTTTTACTCCGAGTGCAGAGGTTATAAAAAACGAAATAGAACCGCGCAATTATTCGAATAAATCCTTATTGTTTGATAGGGTATAAATCCTTAGTAAATGTATAATAAGCTGGACTAAATATAGTTTTATAACTGTAATGATTTTTAAGTAAGGATAATTTCAAATCAAAGAACATTAGAGAGTTGGCGTCTCAAAACAAATAGACCTTCACAGATGTAGTGCATTCAACAGCTACAACACGCCACTGTGACTCCTCCTTTTTCTTGACTAGTAGACTGTAATTCAGTATCTGTCTGCTAGAAAATAATAGCTCCAGAATCGAGGGTACCCGGTTTAACCCCATTCTCTCCTACATACATAGGAATGTGGATAGGAAAGCTGTCGACTTTCAAAAACGGTCGCTTTGCATGGATGCGATCCTCTAGAACGCTTCGATAGCAGTGGCGTAGCTGAAGGGGGCGGAGGGGCGGTCCTCTCCGGGAGGCACTTCGAAAGGGACGGCAAAATCAGACACGTAGGAAAACAATTTTATAGCTAAGAAGAGCAGCGCCTTTAGCTGAATCATTGTGTAGATAAAAAACAATGTAATTTTTTCATATTTTCTGTCTTTTGTCGGAAACTTGCCGATGCATGCGAGAAAGAGTGGTGGCGGACGCTGGATTTCATAACCTATCTACAGGGATCGAGGTCTCCAAACGACGAATCGAGCTATTAATGAAATTCTTTTTCCTATAATTTATTATTTTATTTTGAGATTTATGGGCCTATGTAACTTGCATAGGAAGGACGGCATGTTGCGAGCTCGCACGGGCGGCAAAAGTTTCAGCTACGCCACTGTTCGATAGTAATTGAGTTTCACCTTCGAAAGCAAAATAATGCGTCATGCCCTAGGCAAGATATTCCACCTATGGACTGAGTTTTCTGTTTTGTTTATTTAAGGTAAGCAAACCTTCCGTGCGGAGGATCCACTACCGGTTACCCTTTGACGAATATCACGCAGGAATTCGGCCCAAGGTGCAGAAGTTCTACATAACCCTAAATAAACAAAACATAAAAAATAAACAAAACATATACAAACTTATATAAATTTCATATTCGGTTGCTGGTTGTCAGGCGTAAACTCTTTTTGGGGCGTTTTTCAGACATAAGATTTCCATTTGTTTGAAATAGAGTGGATTGTTCATCTTATTCACATTTTTAGTTCATTTCAGTTCTTTATAATTCTGTTATTCTTCATCCTGTATGTCTACATATCTCATTCTTTTGTTATAGACATTATATCGATTTGCCGGTCTGCAGGTAAGCCAATTTTACAATACAAATTTTGTGAATATTTAAAGAAATCTAAGACAACAAGATATTTGTTTTTATCATTGAGAATCAATAAGAAAGAATTTGCTTTCTCTCCAGAATAAGAATGGCTTAAGCTACTAGTTGATATGTGAGTTAAGCTGGGCATTCACGAGAAAGCTAGGCTATACCATTTGTCCCAAAACAGTTTTTTCTCCACCCATTCAAGTCGAAAGATTAGGCACGGCATTCACGGAGGCTCCAAAGTGCGCTACCGTCGCTCTTCGATCCCCCTTCTCCTCATCCCCCACAAGGCGGATTTCCGACTTTCTAGCTTCGTCGCGGGGTTCCAATCTAGGCAAAAAATTTGTTCTCCCGCTACCCTCGCATCGACGTCCTCAAAAGGCCATCCGGCCATTCCAATTTGATTTCAAACTATTCGGAATTCCAACCCTTCCATTCCGTTATGCCAATTTTCATCGGTTTCTCACACTGACGAAAGGTTTCTCCTTCCCGTGTCCCAAAAATCGCAGAGTGGGACAGCGGTGAATGACCCTCTTTATTCTCAGCTTCAGTTGATCCAAAGTGTCTGTCAGTCTTAGAAGATGAGCCGAAAAGAATTTATGGGCATCACAAGAGCTGTTTCTGTGTTTTTCCAAGAGCCAATTGATGAATCAGAACCACTGAGCAGGATTTCTCCGTTATTAAGTAAGGACAAAAGAACAGTGCCCCAAACAAACACATAGCACGGATAAAAATGCAAGCCTTTATCTGATTAAGTACTGACCAACACGGCTATCAGTAAAGAAACGCTCTTTTTCGTAATCCAAAAATAACCCTATGCATCTTCCTAGAGCAGAAGTTCCCAACTTGTGGTGCGCGTACCCCTGAGGGTACGCGAAGGACCTGTTGGAGGTACAAGAAATCAAAGTTGGTAATGGCGGAAACAGAAAAACACAAGGGATTTAAAAAGTTAATTTTGTGTGCCCAAGTTCGTGTGAAACGTGAAAGTTGTGCAAGTCCTTAAGGCCTACTCCGAAGATTAGAAAAAAGAAGAAACGGGTAGTTGATTGAAGTATAGCAGAGGTGTTAAACTCGCGGTACACGGGCCGCATGTGGCCCACAATGAATATTTTTGCGGCCAAGCAAACATAACAATATGTATCAAAATTTTGAATAAGATTTCATAGCTTAATTCTTAAAACTCCTAATTATGCATTATTATCAACAACGATTCTTTGCTTTCTTGGACTTTGTGTCAGGAATAGAATCAGGTATAATCATATGCAGAAGTAGGTAATCTAGATAGAATGCTGTTCAGATTCGAATGCAAAATTCAGGCTGAATTCTTTAAATCTTCTTGGGAAGAAATGGGCAGACTACATACTACTTTACTTTTGAACACAGAAATGATGTGGCTTTCCCGAGGAAATGTACTCATAAAATTATTTGAAGTGAGATATGAAATTCAAATGTTTTCTGAAGACCAGACTTTTAAGTTCAGCTCTCAATTTTATGAAAGTAAATGGTTGCAGCAGCTTGCGTATTTATCTGCCATTTTTCTGAAATAAATGAACTTCATTTAGGATTTCACAGCAATTCCATAATCATATCTAAGTGAACTAACGAAATCGAGTCTTTGATTAATAAAGTCATGGGTGTTTGGAAATTTTGTATAAAAAAGACAAGTATGAAGTTTTTGAGTTACTTCATAGCTTACCAGCTGAGAACGAATTTAAATTGTCAAAACTAATATAATAACCCTTTTAAAAGGAATGGTTATTCAGACAATATTTTCCGAAGCTCAGTGGTGCATATATGTGGATTACAAATCCATTCAACGAAGTATGTTTTCAACAAGACGAAAAATTACATTTTTTTTGAAAATGAAAAGTTAATTGAACTTTCGACTGATCCTTCTTTAAAATCTAAATTTTTAAAAAAGAAATTTTATTTCTTTTGAGTAGTAGCACTGAAAGAAGACTACCAAGAACTCAGTGATAAAGCGATGAACTACTCCATACCTTTCACAAACACAGAACTTATGGAAAGAACATTCTCGTCTTACGTGTATATTAAGAACAAACATCGCAATAAGCTTGATGCAGCTCCAGACTTGAGATTATATCTGTCTTCATTTGAACCCAATTTGATAAAACTCAGGTCCACGAGAAAAGCTCAAGCATCGCACTGAAATTTCCACTCGAATTGCTGATTATTGCGAAGTGTAATTTTTAGCTATCTTTATAACTTAATGCGAAATTATTTCAATACTGGTTTCATGTGTTTTGGCGTTGAGTTAGTACTATTGCAGTAATGGAATAAAATGTAAAATCAAAAATAACTCCTGAAAAGGTTATTAATTAGAGTCATTTGACTCTTCTGCTGACCTAATCTCTTAATATTATTTATACAAACTTCTTTTCATAGATGGATGGTTAGAAGCGGGGTGTGTGTGGATATGACAATAGGACATAGGAGAACCCCTATTGTAGAGTGACCTCTGATTTCAAATGGGAGTTTTGAATTGCTGATCAGAATTTTTGATTCTCCAGAGAAGGACAAAAGAGCTCATATGAAGCCAACAAATTATACAGGGCCATTCTAAACATTTGTGCTGACTACAAATGACTGTAACTCCCAGGTAAACAACGATAGGAATAAACAGCATTTTTGATTCTCCAGAGAGGGACAAAAGAGCTCATATGAAACCAACAAATTATACAGGGTCATTCTAAACATTTGTACTGACTACAAATGACTGTAACTTCCAGGTAAACAACGATAGGAATAAACAGCATTTTTGATTCTCCAGAGAGGGACAAAAGAGCTCATATGAAACCAACAAATTATACAGGGTCATTCTAAACATTTGTGCTGACTACAAATGACTGTAACTCCCAGGTAAACAACGATAGGAATAAACAGCATTTTTGATTCTCCAGAGAGGGACAAAAGAGCTCATATGAAACCAACAAATTATACAGGGTCATTCTAAACATTATGGGACATATTACATTACATGTTACATTTATTAACAAGCTAACCTGGGAGTTCTAGTCATTGTACTGACTACAAATGACTATAACTCCCAGGTAAACTACGATAGAAATAAACAGCATTTTTGATTCTCCAGAGAGGGACAAAAGAACTCATATGAAACCAACAAATTATACAGGGTCATTCTAAACATTTGTGCTAACTACAAATGACTGTAACTCCTAGGTAAACAACGATAGTAATAAACAGTTTGGAGGCGATACTGGAGCATGCACAAGTGAAGCAAGTTCGCAGCCATTTATTTATGCGTGTTCGATAGTCGCATGCGTGCTCTGTATGTGGCTACCTAAATCTTCTGAGATTACTTCTTTTGTCTTCATTTCATTGGTATATGTCGTAGTCTGTTTAACGCCTCATTTGCGTGCAACAGTGAACGAACTGAAGGTGCTCATACAGAATGGTAGTGAAATGGAGCACAGCCTGGATGTTGCCCATGTGTTCAAGGGGAGTCGCATGAGGCAATTATCCAAACAAGACCTTCAGCTGCCTTCTGTTTTATGTTCAAACCGTTTCTTTCTGTCGTGGTTTAAATGGAACTTATAACCATTTGTCAATCAATGCAACTGTTTTGAATAACTCTTTACAAATAAAAATCCGATGCTTTGTTTACTTAGCAACTGATAAATGGCAACCAACATTCTTCCTCGCAAGTCGTCTGTCAAAATGTATGCAGATTAGTAATTTTGCTTATTCCTCCAGTATCTTCAAACTTGCTTCATAAAGTCTTTTATTTGCTGCAATACAACATTGTGACAAGCCATCAGTAGTAAAATATGCTAATTCTTTATTCACGGATAGCGCAAGATTTCCTTTTATTTCAACCTATTTTATTTCCGTAGGAGAACCAAACACACAGGATGAGTGCTTTTGTGTCATCGTGACATTTATATTCTTTATTCTTTATTTTTTGTCTAATGTCAAGAATTATTTTGAACTACCGCCAGACATTACTGATTTGTGTCGACATATCGGTGCCATTAAGGAAAAGTGAGTAAAACAAAACAATCCATGAACGAATTTGGTGAAGAAGACAGAAAATGGATTTCATTTCACCTTAAGAGGATTATTCTGTTCTAATTGAGAAAAAAGCAATCAATTCTTCCTTCATTGATTTGGTTTTACATTTCTCAGTTTAATCAAATTTTCAAATGTGAGAACAGTTTTTGCCTTAATTTACAATCGCGTTATTTATTCGACACTATCGAAAAACTCTCTTTCAAGCGAATGTTTTAAGTTAGCTTGTTCATAGCTTTATTGAGGGTAAATAAAAACTTTTATTTAACTTGACTTGTTTCATGTTTTAAAAATGGAATCTTGAAATTGATTTTTTTAATTCACCTCCTGAAGTGTTAGAGTTCTGAAATTTCGTAGGCGTGCGTATTCTCGATGACAATACATTATTTTAATATTTTCAGGACTTAATTATCAGTTAATCATCGAACTATTAATTGCAACTATTATTTGCAACACAAGAGTGGTACCACAGCTGTTAGTAAATTTGAGGAAAAAATTATCCATGATATATATAATAATAAATTATGAATTGAAGACTAAAAAGAAGAAAACAATTAAAAACTTTCTACATTGTATTACACTAATAAAAGTGTGGTTATAAAATTGTTTCTATTAAATTTCTATTAAATCTATTTTTTTTGTAAGCATGCATTTTGAAGATTCTTCAAGCATTTTTCTTGGAAGCATGCATTTTGAAGATTCTTCAAGCATTTTTCTTGTAAGCATGC
>BGPR01054477.1:0-10201 GCA_013235015.1 Araneus ventricosus
GCGTAACTGATTGCAAGAAAATGTCAAACTTTTTAAATTTAGCAATTCACAATAACTTCATCCCCTGAAGAAACGTTATTGTGCTTTTATTGCGTTTTTCATTTCTCGTTATAAACTCTTTCATTTTACGATTTATACTCTCTCTGTATGTATATATAACGCTTTTTACCATGTTATCTTGTGAACACGATAACTGGAGTAATTTTTTATTTCATTTTAACCGGCGTGGGATATGTTGTAAGGATAGTGAAAATCTCGGTCGAGTTCGTAGATCGGCCATTCAACTCCAAGGGGGTGGAAATTTTCATTTTGCCACAATTCCTTTACAAGTAAAAATAGAAAGAAAAGTCAAATTAGGCGAATTATCGCCTTTTCATGACAAACAATTTTTACATTTAAACTTTTGCGATAGCTACAACTACTTCGAAGTTATTAGCTGAAAAGTGATTTTCCCTCCCTTCCCCACATCTCCCCCATCTTAATGTACATTTCAACCTATACATATTAGCACTTGTCGGAAAGCTATCGTCATTTGCAGTCTCTTCCATCCACTTTCATTCTTACAGCTGTATTCCTAATGAAAATAGAGGGGGAAATGTTCTTTTCCTTATTATTATTTGTAGAGATGTATTTGTATACATATAAAGCTTTTGAACATATTATATTGTGAATACGATAACTAGAGTAATTTTGATTAGGTTTTTACCAGCGAGGGACATGTTGTAAGGACGGTGAAAATATCGGCCGAGTTCGTAGATGGGCTATCCAGCTCAAAGGGGGGCGGATATAGTAGGGGTGGAAATTTACATTTTCCCATAATTTCTTTATAAATAAAATACAAAGAAAATTCAAATTAAGCGAATTATCGTCTTTTTATAATAAACAACTTTTGTGCTGAAACTTGTTTATAGCTACAATTTCTTAGAAGTTATGAGATAAAAAATGATATTCAATTCCCCCCCCCTCCCCATCCTCTTACTTGGAGTGCGCTTTAACCTATGGATGTGACACCTTGTTGAAAAGTTCACATCAGCCGTATTCCACTTTTTATATGGTAAACAAGCTGATGTATCCGGCTTTGCTTTTAAAATGCTTTCATGTCTAATATTTTTAATGTAAAAACTTCTATTGTATAAAAATTATAATACACAAATCCCTTTCCTGATCTGAAACGTTTTTAATTAAATTAATAATATCAATTGGACCAGACAATTTTTAAAAACAACCGATAGCTGCTTTTCTCCATAAATTATTATTTATTATATAGGTACTTCAAATTTTGTTAATAATAACTAAAGCAAAAAAATAGCTTTTAATGGATATTTTGAAACAATTAAATTGAAGAGTTAATTATTCATTAATTTAAAGCATGAAATTAAATCAAATCAAATGTTGGTCCTGATATAATTTGTTAATCGTCTACTTTTAAAATTTTCTTTTCGCATTCGTCCAGAATTCTGGCAACAATTCTTCATATTATTCTTGTTCTTCAACAATAAAGATTACGATTTACTGTTCAAAATGGTTGCATTCATATCCTATGCTTTAAAAACGCATATTAAATTTGCCACTCACAATGTTTAAAAATTTTTATTCTCTTAAATGTTAAGAAATTAGTGACTATTATCTCTTTAACCAGGAAGTTCTCTAAATGACCCCATTCTAGTAGTGTTTAAATGTTTGGTGTCATGTGATTTTAGCATATGACAAAGTAAGGTTCGCACAATTATATGGTAACCTAGATTAAATAAACTAATTTTTAAATCTATTCGTGTCAAATGTCAATTTCTTTTACAGTTTCAGATAGGCTGGCTTAATTTTATCTAGGGGATATTTGCACTGCTGGGATGTTTATTTCTTTATGACTCCTACCTGTTGATTGATTTTGTGTTGGAATATAAAAAAAAATGAGCAATGTACTGACTAATAAATATTGTATAACCTTTTGAGTAGAATGATAAAACCTTGATATAGTAAAAAATTAAATGTTATGAAAACAGAATCACGACGTAAATATTGCAAAGTGTGGAAACAATCAAGTCAATGGCTATGTCTGTATTGATCAATATGTAATATTCCATTACTTTTGTAACATTAAACGTAAAGGAATCTGCCTTTGCCTTCATGCTTGCCGAAAAGGGATTTTTAAATATTTTTTGCATAAAAAACATTACGTGAAAGACTACATTAAAAAAGAAAGAAAAAGAGAAAAGAAAAATACCAGTGGCGGTTCGTGTTATGTAATATTGGGGGTGCTGTAACTTTTAATCCTTCACTGCTCATTTTGTATATTTGTACCAGTTCCATTTCTTCCATTCTAATTATTTTCTTTTATGCGTTTTAATTATTTTAATTATTAAAGCATGATTTTTTGTTGTTTGATTCTATAGTAATTCGTTAGTTAATTATGGTCAATATTGTTGATGCAATTACTGGATGCTGCTGCGTTGGCGCGCAAAAGGTGTATTGTTATCGTTCGCTATTGTTTACTTCTTCTGTTTCTTCTGTATTTTCTTCTTTTTTTGTATTCGATTACATTTTGTGTCTTTTTTACATCAACTTTGAGTAGCTTTATATTTAATGAATAAACTTATAGCATTTTTTCTCTTCTAATAGATAAGTACTTTAGCAAATTAATTTTAATAAAAAAATTAGACTCGAAATTTATTAAACTGAAATTTTTAAAATGCTTGTATCGCGGAAAATTCCTCATATGTATTTCATCACCATTTAAATAAAAATATGGAAACAAAATCCTTTGGATTGCAAAAAGTTTATTCAAATTTAATTACTACAAAATAAACTTTTTCAATTAAATTTTTGTTTATCATTAATTTTACTTCAGTTTCTTACTTATTTTCAAAGTTTTAGCTCGCGAAAAAATTTTCCGCTCTGATTATATGTTTGAAACTCTGTTTCTAGCTCAACTGGTGTTGCCGAACTCGACAGTTCCCTTTAGCTTAAAAACGTAGTAGGGAAAGGAAGGGAAAGTCTGCGCTCTGTAACTACGCATGCGCACAGACGGAATTCAGTGCTGGAACGATACTCAGTTCTCCTTTACTTTAAGTTACTTTCTCCTTTGCGCATCATCTTCGTGTAGTGAAAAATTAAGGTAGGGAACTTAGTTTTCTGCCTCAGTTTTTCCTAGCGCCTAATTTGAAGATCGAAATCGTTTAATGTAAAATTCCGTTAGATTGTTGATAGATTTAAATATTAAATGCAAAATAAAATAAATTTCCACAATGAAAAAAGTTGGGTATGCTGCAGTACCTCAATCCCTATGCACGAGCCGCCCCTGAAAATACTATAATTAAAAAATAAGTACAAATTTAAAAACATACACTTAAAATCTATTCTATACGCTACACTTACTTACACACGTTTTAAAGTTGCAAAAATTTATACATTTTTATACTAGTGATAGGTATGGAAATGAGGTTCAACATGCCCAGCAACAATATAGCCCAAAATTTAGATTTCCTGCTTGTCAGAAATATATCCACATATGTTCAGCAATGTTCATTACAGATGATTTAGGGATTCAAACATCCTACTTCATTACAGAGCTCTTCCGGCTATGCATGTTGGGGGGAAAAACCGGGTGGCTAAGGTTGGAGTTAAAATATTCGATATAGAGCTTGTCAAATTTTATTAAAATATTCATTGTTTATCGGAGTGCAATATATCTTTCCAGGAAAGTCACAGTTACATTAATTTTTTATCAATGATTTTTTTTATGAAAAAAATCAAACTACCCAGTTTTACCCCACTAGGGGCGTAAAACCGGGTACACATGTTAACATTATGGGAAATTAGGAAAACTGTATTTTCAGTGGAAAAGTTGCAAGCATTTTTATTTTATATGGCAATTTAAAAATATTAGTTACAAAACTCACATGTAAAGCAGTTTTCTTAATCCTGCGGGCTACTGCAACTTTCGTGGGTCCAGATAATACAGTTTTTACGTTGCATAAACCCTTCTTCTTTATTTAAATTCGAAAATACATCATTAAAATATAAAAATCATGGTCTGATGTGCTTTTATCCGTCTTAATCGGAGGAATCATCAATACTGACTGTCCCGGTCTTACACCACTTGGAGTACCCGCTTTTACTCCGAGTGCAGAGGTTATAAAAAACGAAATAGAACCGCGCAATTATTCGAATAAATCCTTATTGTTTGATAGGGTATAAATCCTTAGTAAATGTATAATAAGCTGGACTAAATATAGTTTTATAACTGTAATGATTTTTAAGTAAGGATAATTTCAAATCAAAGAACATTAGAGAGTTGGCGTCTCAAAACAAATAGACCTTCACAGATGTAGTGCATTCAACAGCTACAACACGCCACTGTGACTCCTCCTTTTTCTTGACTAGTAGACTGTAATTCAGTATCTGTCTGCTAGAAAATAATAGCTCCAGAATCGAGGGTACCCGGTTTAACCCCATTCTCTCCTACATACATAGGAATGTGGATAGGAAAGCTGTCGACTTTCAAAAACGGTCGCTTTGCATGGATGCGATCCTCTAGAACGCTTCGATAGCAGTGGCGTAGCTGAAGGGGGCGGAGGGGCGGTCCTCTCCGGGAGGCACTTCGAAAGGGACGGCAAAATCAGACACGTAGGAAAACAATTTTATAGCTAAGAAGAGCAGCGCCTTTAGCTGAATCATTGTGTAGATAAAAAACAATGTAATTTTTTCATATTTTCTGTCTTTTGTCGGAAACTTGCCGATGCATGCGAGAAAGAGTGGTGGCGGACGCTGGATTTCATAACCTATCTACAGGGATCGAGGTCTCCAAACGACGAATCGAGCTATTAATGAAATTCTTTTTCCTATAATTTATTATTTTATTTTGAGATTTATGGGCCTATGTAACTTGCATAGGAAGGACGGCATGTTGCGAGCTCGCACGGGCGGCAAAAGTTTCAGCTACGCCACTGTTCGATAGTAATTGAGTTTCACCTTCGAAAGCAAAATAATGCGTCATGCCCTAGGCAAGATATTCCACCTATGGACTGAGTTTTCTGTTTTGTTTATTTAAGGTAAGCAAACCTTCCGTGCGGAGGATCCACTACCGGTTACCCTTTGACGAATATCACGCAGGAATTCGGCCCAAGGTGCAGAAGTTCTACATAACCCTAAATAAACAAAACATAAAAAATAAACAAAACATATACAAACTTATATAAATTTCATATTCGGTTGCTGGTTGTCAGGCGTAAACTCTTTTTGGGGCGTTTTTCAGACATAAGATTTCCATTTGTTTGAAATAGAGTGGATTGTTCATCTTATTCACATTTTTAGTTCATTTCAGTTCTTTATAATTCTGTTATTCTTCATCCTGTATGTCTACATATCTCATTCTTTTGTTATAGACATTATATCGATTTGCCGGTCTGCAGGTAAGCCAATTTTACAATACAAATTTTGTGAATATTTAAAGAAATCTAAGACAACAAGATATTTGTTTTTATCATTGAGAATCAATAAGAAAGAATTTGCTTTCTCTCCAGAATAAGAATGGCTTAAGCTACTAGTTGATATGTGAGTTAAGCTGGGCATTCACGAGAAAGCTAGGCTATACCATTTGTCCCAAAACAGTTTTTTCTCCACCCATTCAAGTCGAAAGATTAGGCACGGCATTCACGGAGGCTCCAAAGTGCGCTACCGTCGCTCTTCGATCCCCCTTCTCCTCATCCCCCACAAGGCGGATTTCCGACTTTCTAGCTTCGTCGCGGGGTTCCAATCTAGGCAAAAAATTTGTTCTCCCGCTACCCTCGCATCGACGTCCTCAAAAGGCCATCCGGCCATTCCAATTTGATTTCAAACTATTCGGAATTCCAACCCTTCCATTCCGTTATGCCAATTTTCATCGGTTTCTCACACTGACGAAAGGTTTCTCCTTCCCGTGTCCCAAAAATCGCAGAGTGGGACAGCGGTGAATGACCCTCTTTATTCTCAGCTTCAGTTGATCCAAAGTGTCTGTCAGTCTTAGAAGATGAGCCGAAAAGAATTTATGGGCATCACAAGAGCTGTTTCTGTGTTTTTCCAAGAGCCAATTGATGAATCAGAACCACTGAGCAGGATTTCTCCGTTATTAAGTAAGGACAAAAGAACAGTGCCCCAAACAAACACATAGCACGGATAAAAATGCAAGCCTTTATCTGATTAAGTACTGACCAACACGGCTATCAGTAAAGAAACGCTCTTTTTCGTAATCCAAAAATAACCCTATGCATCTTCCTAGAGCAGAAGTTCCCAACTTGTGGTGCGCGTACCCCTGAGGGTACGCGAAGGACCTGTTGGAGGTACAAGAAATCAAAGTTGGTAATGGCGGAAACAGAAAAACACAAGGGATTTAAAAAGTTAATTTTGTGTGCCCAAGTTCGTGTGAAACGTGAAAGTTGTGCAAGTCCTTAAGGCCTACTCCGAAGATTAGAAAAAAGAAGAAACGGGTAGTTGATTGAAGTATAGCAGAGGTGTTAAACTCGCGGTACACGGGCCGCATGTGGCCCACAATGAATATTTTTGCGGCCAAGCAAACATAACAATATGTATCAAAATTTTGAATAAGATTTCATAGCTTAATTCTTAAAACTCCTAATTATGCATTATTATCAACAACGATTCTTTGCTTTCTTGGACTTTGTGTCAGGAATAGAATCAGGTATAATCATATGCAGAAGTAGGTAATCTAGATAGAATGCTGTTCAGATTCGAATGCAAAATTCAGGCTGAATTCTTTAAATCTTCTTGGGAAGAAATGGGCAGACTACATACTACTTTACTTTTGAACACAGAAATGATGTGGCTTTCCCGAGGAAATGTACTCATAAAATTATTTGAAGTGAGATATGAAATTCAAATGTTTTCTGAAGACCAGACTTTTAAGTTCAGCTCTCAATTTTATGAAAGTAAATGGTTGCAGCAGCTTGCGTATTTATCTGCCATTTTTCTGAAATAAATGAACTTCATTTAGGATTTCACAGCAATTCCATAATCATATCTAAGTGAACTAACGAAATCGAGTCTTTGATTAATAAAGTCATGGGTGTTTGGAAATTTTGTATAAAAAAGACAAGTATGAAGTTTTTGAGTTACTTCATAGCTTACCAGCTGAGAACGAATTTAAATTGTCAAAACTAATATAATAACCCTTTTAAAAGGAATGGTTATTCAGACAATATTTTCCGAAGCTCAGTGGTGCATATATGTGGATTACAAATCCATTCAACGAAGTATGTTTTCAACAAGACGAAAAATTACATTTTTTTTGAAAATGAAAAGTTAATTGAACTTTCGACTGATCCTTCTTTAAAATCTAAATTTTTAAAAAAGAAATTTTATTTCTTTTGAGTAGTAGCACTGAAAGAAGACTACCAAGAACTCAGTGATAAAGCGATGAACTACTCCATACCTTTCACAAACACAGAACTTATGGAAAGAACATTCTCGTCTTACGTGTATATTAAGAACAAACATCGCAATAAGCTTGATGCAGCTCCAGACTTGAGATTATATCTGTCTTCATTTGAACCCAATTTGATAAAACTCAGGTCCACGAGAAAAGCTCAAGCATCGCACTGAAATTTCCACTCGAATTGCTGATTATTGCGAAGTGTAATTTTTAGCTATCTTTATAACTTAATGCGAAATTATTTCAATACTGGTTTCATGTGTTTTGGCGTTGAGTTAGTACTATTGCAGTAATGGAATAAAATGTAAAATCAAAAATAACTCCTGAAAAGGTTATTAATTAGAGTCATTTGACTCTTCTGCTGACCTAATCTCTTAATATTATTTATACAAACTTCTTTTCATAGATGGATGGTTAGAAGCGGGGTGTGTGTGGATATGACAATAGGACATAGGAGAACCCCTATTGTAGAGTGACCTCTGATTTCAAATGGGAGTTTTGAATTGCTGATCAGAATTTTTGATTCTCCAGAGAAGGACAAAAGAGCTCATATGAAGCCAACAAATTATACAGGGCCATTCTAAACATTTGTGCTGACTACAAATGACTGTAACTCCCAGGTAAACAACGATAGGAATAAACAGCATTTTTGATTCTCCAGAGAGGGACAAAAGAGCTCATATGAAACGAACAAATTATACAGGGTCATTCTAAACATTTGTACTGACTACAAATGACTGTAACTACCAGGTAAACAACGATAGGAATAAACAGCATTTTTGATTCTCCAGAGAGGGACAAAAGAGCTCATATGAAACCAACAAATTATACAGGGTCATTCTAAACATTTGTGCTGACTACAAATGACTGTAACTCCCAGGTAAACAACGATAGGAATAAACAGCATTTTTGATTCTCCAGAGAGGGACAAAAGAGCTCATATGAAACCAACAAATTATACAGGGTCATTCTAAACATTATGGGACATATTACATTACATGTTACATTTATTAACAAGCTAACCTGGGAGTTCTAGTCATTGTACTGACTACAAATGACTATAACTCCCAGGTAAACTACGATAGAAATAAACAGCATTTTTGATTCTCCAGAGAGGGACAAAAGAACTCATATGAAACCAACAAATTATACAGGGTCATTCTAAACATTTGTGCTAACTACAAATGACTGTAACTCCTAGGTAAACAACGATAGTAATAAACAGTTTGGAGGCGATACTGGAGCATGCACAAGTGAAGCAAGTTCGCAGCCATTTATTTATGCGTGTTCGATAGTCGCATGCGTGCTCTGTATGTGGCTACCTAAATCTTCTGAGATTACTTCTTTTGTCTTCATTTCATTGGTATATGTCGTAGTCTGTTTAACGCCTCATT
Organism: Araneus ventricosus; assembly: GCA_013235015.1. NCBI lineage: Eukaryota > Metazoa > Arthropoda > Arachnida > Araneae > Araneidae > Araneus > Araneus ventricosus. The sequence goes on from BGPR01054477.1 coordinate 8,818, forward strand.
TGCGTGCAACAGTGAACGAACTGAAGGTGCTCATACAGAATGGTAGTGAAATGGAGCACAGCCTGGATGTTGCCCATGTGTTCAAGGGGAGTCGCATGAGGCAATTATCCAAACAAGACCTTCAGCTGCCTTCTGTTTTATGTTCAAACCGTTTCTTTCTGTCGTGGTTTAAATGGAACTTATAACCATTTGTCAATCAATGCAACTGTTTTGAATAACTCTTTACAAATAAAAATCCGATGCTTTGTTTACTTAGCAACTGATAAATGGCAACCAACATTCTTCCTCGCAAGTCGTCTGTCAAAATGTATGCAGATTAGTAATTTTGCTTATTCCTCCAGTATCTTCAAACTTGCTTCATAAAGTCTTTTATTTGCTGCAATACAACATTGTGACAAGCCATCAGTAGTAAAATATGCTAATTCTTTATTCACGGATAGCGCAAGATTTCCTTTTATTTCAACCTATTTTATTTCCGTAGGAGAACCAAACACACAGGATGAGTGCTTTTGTGTCATCGTGACATTTATATTCTTTATTCTTTATTTTTTGTCTAATGTCAAGAATTATTTTGAACTACCGCCAGACATTACTGATTTGTGTCGACATATCGGTGCCATTAAGGAAAAGTGAGTAAAACAAAACAATCCATGAACGAATTTGGTGAAGAAGACAGAAAATGGATTTCATTTCACCTTAAGAGGATTATTCTGTTCTAATTGAGAAAAAAGCAATCAATTCTTCCTTCATTGATTTGGTTTTACATTTCTCAGTTTAATCAAATTTTCAAATGTGAGAACAGTTTTTGCCTTAATTTACAATCGCGTTATTTATTCGACACTATCGAAAAACTCTCTTTCAAGCGAATGTTTTAAGTTAGCTTGTTCATAGCTTTATTGAGGGTAAATAAAAACTTTTATTTAACTTGACTTGTTTCATGTTTTAAAAATGGAATCTTGAAATTGATTTTTTTAATTCACCTCCTGAAGTGTTAGAGTTCTGAAATTTCGTAGGCGTGCGTATTCTCGATGACAATACATTATTTTAATATTTTCAGGACTTAATTATCAGTTAATCATCGAACTATTAATTGCAACTATTATTTGCAACACAAGAGTGGTACCACAGCTGTTAGTAAATTTGAGGAAAAAATTATCCATGATATATATAATAATAAATTATGAATTGAAGACTAAAAAGAAGAAAACAATTAAAAACTTTCTACATTGTATTACACTAATAAAAGTGTGGTTATAAAATTGTTTCTATTAAATTTCTATTAAATCTATTTTTTTTGTAAGCATGCATTTTGAAGATTCTTCAAGCATTTTTCTTGGAAGCATGCATTTTGAAGATTCTTCAAGCATTTTTCTTGTAAGCATGC
>BGPR01054478.1:0-10200 GCA_013235015.1 Araneus ventricosus
TACAACTGAGTAGTAATGAGTTTGGAAATAAATTCGAAATGCATTTTGAGGTAAAGCTGAAAGTCCTTATGGCATTTCTGTTTATCAGGAACGACATATATATTCTGAGAAAGTTTGCAAAACTTTTCCGACGGGTGTTACTTAGTAGTTCGAGTGCTAGCTACTGCTCAGTTGATCACATTCACTTTGTTTTAAAATGAATAAAACTTATAAATCAAAGATGATTCTTCAGATAAATATGTAATGAGGTAAGATATTTATATAAATTAGATACTGATGAAAATATTACGGAATCTAAGATAGTTTTATAATCTCAGCATAATTTTTTAATACACGTAGTCAGTTTCGAAGGTGTTAGAAAGAGGTTATTGTCCTGGCAATTCTTTTACCAGAACAAGCTGCTCACTTACACATATTAAAAAGATATTTTGACTGTTGGCTGTAGGATCTGTGTCATTGTAAACTGTATTGTATGAAACATGAGAAACTTATGATTAATTATTGATTGCTTTATTCAACATAATCTAATAATTTGTCAGTTCTCCATATCAGTCAAGAAATTCCTAAAAATACCTAGACGGTTAATATTTTTCTAGTATAATTGTTATCCTTTCTAAAATTTAAAACATATTTTCAGTCCGGTAGTAATCAAAACGAATTGTTACTATATTTTTCAAGTTCCGCAATTAAATGCGAGTTTATACGATGTAAATGTTTATAGAAGTTATATTTTTACCGTTAATTACAGCATTTTATCTCATAAAATATATATATTGAAAATTGTATTGATATTTTGAAGTTAAATGTGTTTACAAGGATTTAAATATTAATTAGATCAATTGTTAGCGAAAGTTCACAAGAGTCAAAGCAGTTTTCCAAATGAGTGATAAAAAAATTCTCATTTAAAACAAGGTAACTTATGACACTGTCTTAGAACAGACAAACATTTGAAACATCTAATAATGTTTCAGAAGGCTAGTTCATTTACCTCATTCATTTCAATTTCAGTTTAAGACTGCTTTTGAAGTAGAGTACAACTCTTGATCAAGTATAAGATCCCATCCAGAAGCATATTCAAGTGTTATATTTTTGTGATCCTATTGACATATCTTTCTTTCATTTGATAAGTTTCTATTTAAAAAAGAACTACTTAAAGAGTAATTTTGACAAATTTTTTGAAACTGTTCAAAATTATGTGCAGTTGAAGAAGATACATCATATATATGATTATATGTTTGTTTAATTTTGTCTCTTTTCGTCTCAGGGGGGATTTAATAACAAATATTCTAGAAACGAATAAAGACATGAGTATTTTACACCATTTTCCTTTCCCCTTAACTGAATGAGTTGCAACTTAAAAAGCAGTAACCTAATAATACGAATCAATTGAAATTGTTCATTAAATCCCTCAATAAAATAATGTTTGAAGAAAGAATATTTGCGGTGAGCATCGATAATAAATTTCTAAAACGTAGTGATCCTTAAACCTTTAAGATAAAAGTTAAAACTCAAATTTTATGCTCGATTTCGGAAAGAAAAAAAACATATCTTGAGCACCCGAAAGATAAAAAGTATTAATATTTCCTATTATTTCGTTTCAATTTAAATCCTTAAATGTAGTTCCTGTAATTTTATTACTGAAAGTCATAAAAAATATGTGACATTGCTTAAGCACTTTTGATTTACAAAATTCACGCATTTGTTGCTGATTTTAAATAATTACAAAAATAAGGCAACTTTTACTCAATTTTTATATTTAAAAAACACAAAAGGATTAACATTCTTTATCATATGTAATTTCTGCCATAACTTTTTGTTTCCTTTCATTTTCTCCAATTCCTTGTAGTTACCTTCCCAGAGTTGTTGCGAGTCATTTAATTTTAGTTTTCAACATCGAGAAATAGAATGTAAATAGTTTCATTATCATTATTCAAAACCTGATTGTTTAAACTATTCAAATATTTTTATTCCGTCCAATTCAGGCATGAATAATATTATAAAATGCATGGCATTGTTTTAATAAATGTATGCCAAGTCCCGAAACTATTAACAGAGAACAAATCATGCAAATATAATTGCGGCCGTTACAGATGATAATTGACAACATTTCGTGAAAGTAATTGACTAATATCAACCGCCAAACAAATCTTAATTTCTTCTTGATGAGCAATTGATTAAATTATGTTAATCAAATAAGCTTTCAGAAATTTCCGAAAACAGCATGATACAATTGTTCTTGTCAAAGTTAGCTGGTTATTAAATTTAACGTCAGTTTTTAAATTCTCTTCTGAGCATTAATCTTCAGAATTTTTCGTCATGACGCAATGCGATATTCCTCAAAGTCAGTTTCCTGTCACAGATACTAATGAATTCCTAATAATCTCCAAGCCACCAGTAACCTTTTCAACTTCAAGAAAAGGTATGGTGTCCTTCAAAGTTGTGTTCGAACATATAGGGGAAAGTCGGGTAAGACGACGAAGAGCGTAAGATAACGAATTGTATTTTTCTCGAAAATTTTCCTAGATGAATGCCCCGGTTCTGCATCATCAGAGATCTATAGCGACCAGCGCAACCGAAGAAAAATTTGGTAAGACAGTGTATAACCAAATGGAAAGAAAATATACGGTGGTGAGTCAAAAGTTCAGGATGGCACTTCCAAAAGAAGCAGAAACTCAATGATACTCATAGCCGTGTCACACCAAAAGATTCCACCCGTTATTAGTGTGATTCAAAGTACGCGGTAATGTATTTTTGAGTTGTTCCTACGCAACTTTTGGTTGTTGCTTAGTAAGGGATAGCGTTCACGGAGTAAATATTTTTGATTTATACATGTGATATTCGTAAAGAGCTAATCAAAACATTTTCAGTGTTGTATTATTTTCATTTTTCTGATGAGCTGATATCCCTGAATGTTTTTTTTTGAAATAAAAAGGCGAAGTCGGGTAAGATGAAGAATTAGGTGGAGCATAAGATGATGAACCCCTCCGCATTAATTTATGAGCTCGTCGTGCTACCTGACTGCCACTTGCCCTTACTGCAACTCACTGGTACTCCAGTGAAAAATGAGCATCTCATTAAAAAAGGAGATTGAGGAAAAAGAAGATAAACGAAAACTGTGACAGTTGAAGAAGGCTGAAGTTAATAAGTCTAAACGCCCCAAACCTGCTAAAAATTCTACAAAAAAGAAGAAAGTAGCTAAGCGGCACCTTGACTTCTAATGCTCTGAGTCTGAAGACTTAATTCATTCATTTGAATTTCCTTACATTGACGCTGATGACAATCAGCGGACCCAGAGGACCTCGATAATGAAGTATGCATCATTTGCAGTGAGCAAGGAAAAACGGAACCGGGATTCAAATGTTTTATGTGCAAGCTCTGGCCCCGTTCCACCTGTACTGGCTGGGACAAAATCCAAGTCCATGGCAATTCGATTTTTATAATTGATTTCATTTCTCAAGGTTTGAATCTCAAATTTCGATTGATAATATTTCATTTGTTTTGTGCTGTTACTTTAGTCCGATTATGTTTGTTTTCTGTTATGTGCAATTTGTTATGATCAAGGTATGATCTCAACAGTTTTAAATAGTTTTGTGATAACATATAGATGTTGAATTAAATTGTTATCTCAGTTCGTCATCTTACCCGACTGTGGGGGTAAGATGACGAAAATGACTTTTTTTTCTGAAATGAAATTTTGGGGTCTCAAATTTAAAATTAAAAAATATATAGCTTTTAGGGAACTGGGACGTTACATACCTTCAAAAAATCGATTTTTCAATTTCTGTCTAAAAAAATAGTGGTTTCTTGCTGATCCCAGCAACATATAATCTGTATCGATCCGAGATACCGAAAGGCACTAAATTTAAATATAAAAACTCATTCAAATGTAAACAAAGGTGCCATGCCCTTTTTAAAAGGACATAATTTCAGAGAAACGCTTAGAAACACTTTTATTTTACATACATTTTTTAATTTTTTTTATAATTTTGATATTTCATGAAAGGATACAAACAACTCAACAAGCTATCATCGTACTTTACAAGCTGTGTGAATTTCAATTTTGCTTACATCGTGTTTTGTGCGATTGTTTTGAATTTTGTATATCAAACTGAGCTTATATTTTCTTCTGTTATTTCTCAAATAACATAATCTTAAAGTACGCCCAGGCATAAACAATTCGGCAAGAGAAAATGTCAGCGTAATCAATTTACTGACATTAATCAGAAAGAGAAATGTGCTGATAAGGAATTGTTGAATGCAAGTGCATCAGGAAGAAAATTGAATAGCAGTGATTTGTTTTCGACGAACCATGTGGATGTAAACGATAAACGTATATGTAATGAGGAGAGTATTAATATCATTGTAGACTTAAATGTTTTAAAAACACTTTTGAATACAGTTTCAAAATGTAAACATTGCAACAGTACTGATTGCTTTGATGTTCTAGAAGAAACGAATAGTCGAAGGGGCTTGCTACAACCTTACTGTTTATATGCAAATCTTGTGGCTGTTCTAGTAGTTCAATGACATCTTATATATCTGAAAATGGTTATGACATAAATACTAGATTAGTGTATGGCATGAGATGCATTGGAAAAGGCAAATGTGTTGTTCGCACATTGTGTGCGATAATGAACTTGCCACCCCCACCTGTAAAAGTTGAGAGATTAAATTATTCTTTATATCGAGCGCTTTCATCTTCATGCTCAAAATCAATACTGAAAGCTGTTGAAGGTACTGTCTCGAGAAATGATAATGCTCGAGATATAACAGAAGCACTGGATGGCACCTGGCAAAAAAGGGGTCATACATCCATAAATGGTGTCATCACGGTCACATCATTGGATACTGGTAAAGTTATAGATATTGAATGTTTATGTAAATACTGTTTTACATGTAGAAACAAATCAAATGACTGTAAAGACTGCCAAAAAATTATGAAGGATACAGTGGTGGAATGGAAAGTGATGATGCAATTCGAATGTTTCAGCGTTCTGTTTCCACGAGGAACGTTCGTTATGCAAAATATCTTGGGGATGGTGACTCGAAAGGTTTTTTAAAAATCAGCGAGTCAAAAGTATATGAAGAGGAATTAGTAGTAGAAAAACTTGAGAGCGTTGGTCATGTCCAGAAAAGAATGGGAACCAGGTTGAGAAATTTGAGAAATAATTTGAAGTCGAATAAGCTGACGGATGGAAAGAAAATTTCTGGATGTGGTCGGCTAACAGATGCACAAATTCTGCTAATCCAAAAATACTATGGATTGGCAATAAGAAACACGTCAAAGTCAGTCGATGAGATGTCCAAATAAATTTGGGCTATATATTTCCATAAACTATCGACAGATGCCAAACACCAACCAACATGGTTTGTGTCCTATGGGATCTGATAGCTGGTGCGGGTTCAACAAAAGTTTAGTATCTGGTGAAAAGTATATTCATAAACATTCTCTATCAGAACCTGTTTTACTAGCAACTGAGAAAGTGTTCAGGGAGTTAGCTGATAAAAAGCTTTTATCAAAATGCATCCATGGGCAAAGTCAAAACCCCAATGAGAGTTTCAACAATTGTGTATGGGAAAGAATTCCAAAAAACACATTTGTTGGTATCAATACATTAAAAATTGGAGTCATGGATGCTGTGTTATGCTTCAACGACGGTGTTTACAGTCGTACTGAAGTACTCAAAAACTTGGGTATTACACCAGAAAAAAAACACCTGCGATGCATTAAAAAAATCGATATGCTTCGTATCAAAGAAGCTGAATTTATGTTTCAGAAAGCTCGTAAAGAGGCTAGAACTCTGAAACGGCAAATTAAAAGAGTTTCTGAATTTCCAAAAACATCCAAACAAGATTAATATGGTCCAAGGAAGTTTTAAAAATAAAAAAAAATTGCAGGTAAATATTTAGATTTTTGCATTTTTTTAAAACATGTTTTTTCCAAATTTAGGTACGCTTAGCAGAAATTCTTTTCATTGAATATGTATTAAATTTTATATTATAATACTTATAACAATTATGCACCGCACCTATTAAACTTTGTTTTGTACATTTCTGGATTGTAATATAATTTTAAGGTGATATTTTTAATGAAAAAAATCACGTATTTTTGAGATTTTTCAGTTGTATGATATTCAATATTTTTTTAATTTTTATTTTAAATGTATTATAATGAAAATAAGTTTACTGTCATTATTAAGCTTTTATTCACATATTATGCTAAATTTGGAGTGATTTTAGGCAGAATTGTGTTTTCTGAGCGTACCAACGTGAAGCTATGTGTTCTAAAAACGTTCTATCAGAACACATTTTCGAATTGCTATTAAAAAACAAATACCTTAAGTTACAAATTTTTTAAGCTGTTTTATATTGGAAACATCATATTTTTTCTATGTGCACAATATTTTAATTAAGATATAATATTTACTTGTAAAAATCCCCTTCTTTTACAACTGAAATTTGGACAATTTTCTTTGTCGAGAACGTCTCATGTTTCCTTAAAATAAAGAGTTGAAGAAGATTTTGCCGAAACAATAATCCTCCTGCAACGAATACTGAGGTTAGGAAAAATCAACAAAGCTTAAGGAATCCATCTTACCCGACTTTCCCCTATGTCAAGCAATTTGAAAAAAATAAAGCAATTAAAAATACAGAAATGATTTTATTTTTCAGTATCTAAAAACGCTTTTTCAGCAGTAAACAAATTCTCTCATTTCTGTCAGTGAAATTCTACATTATTTTCAAGCAATGTTGGATGTCATAAGTTTCCATACAAAAATAGCCCCATCAGGACCACCAGTGGAGATGAGATGATTATCATCGAATAGAAATTGGATGGCATTTACATCTGTGCTGCATTGCTTTTCTTCGTAATAAGCAGCCTATAAAATAAAGAAAAACAAATATTATCAATGCGAATTAATTATTTTTTAAATCCAGAGAAGTAAAATAAAATCCCATGATGAGATTGAAGTAATACAAAGGAAACGAAAATGGAACATTATGTTTAAAACAATGTACTGATAATACTATCCGTACTTATTACAATGGTTTAACTCATAAGCTGTATAGCCCCGTACTCAGCGATTTGTTAACTTTGAGCATCATCTACGCTAAAAACAAATGCAATATTCACTCTATTTAACTCATAAAGCTTATGTTTATGAATGCTATCACAGAGATGTTATTTTGTGGAATGTTCTGTATAACCGGTTAACGATTAGCTGAATGGCACTGATATACAATGACCAGGAACATATGTTTGCGAAAGATTCGACAAATTTAACAGCCAGGATAAGCCATTCGCACGTCAAACAAAATAGTAGGCTGCCGCTACAATCCTTTAGTTTCTTCCTTTTAGATTGTTCACGGTAGGCAGTAGAATGAGTTTAACCACACGTTTGGCTCTTCCAGGACTTGACACTTACAGTGCTCATTACAAAGAGACAAAAAAATGAATTGATTTGGTTCAGAAATCTAAAGGTACATGTCAGTGACTTTTGCAAACTTATAAGATATGCTCATCGGAACTTCTTCTTACTTGTGGTCGTCAACCCTGGCATGCTGTCAGAAACATCAATCTTCCTCGAATATAATGCAGATTTCTATATTGACCCCTCCTTTTATACCAAGGAACCTTGTTTAAACTGTGTTAAATTTACGTATTCTTGATATAATCTTTAAAGGGCTGTGAGCATCATCCTAATTGATAATGATAATGTGTACGAGGTCTCTCCAAAAAGAAATCGGACTTTTAGAGAACAGCGTTAACTCGTCAACCTGCCATCCCAGTTGTAATGACGTTGTGTAGCGTTAAATTTGCGCTTTCACCTGTACTTTTTTCGAGAACGCCACATCATTTTGTCGTTGCTTTATTAGTTGTACTATCTGTTATGCCCGGCGTTGCTCGGGATTAAAATACTTTCATGTCTAATATTTTTGAAACAACTTTTGTATAGAAAATTATAATACCCAAAATTTTTTATCAATTGAACTGGACAATTTTTAAAAATCGCCGATAGCTAATTTTCTCCATAAGTTATTAATATTTGTTGCAAGGGTACTTCAAATTTTGTGCATAAATCTTGCTGTATAAGAACGGTTTTAACAAATGTTTGGGGGCAATTAATTAGATAGTAAAGTTTTCATTAAGAAAAAGCGTTGAAATAAATATGAATAAAACATAATAAAATTAGTCTTCATCCAGAATGCTACTAATGTGATCCAGCGACAGTTCTTATTATGTATTCTTGTTCTTCATCAATAAAAAAAAGTGCTACAAATTGTAAATTTTATACAAAATTTTTGAAAAATTATTAAAATGAAGGCAACGAATTGTACGGAAACGAAACTTGTGTCATGAAAATCTAATTTTTTTAACTTTTAATATGGTGTAAAAATAGTTTTTGTGAGATACTACAAATTTTCGAAAAATATCACGGAAAATGCCAAAATATTGCTTAATTTCCAATTAACTGAAATTTTAATTCGCTTTGGGGCATTTAAAAGTTGATAGTGATCCTTCTCTTTTCTTATATAAAATAGCTGATATACCTGGCGTTGCTCAGGATTAAAATACTTTTGTATAAAATATTATAATACACAAAATCTTTTTATCGTGTGAAACGTTTTTAAATTAAAATGAGAACATCAATTGAAGCAAACGATTTTTAAAAAACGCCAAAAACTAATTCTCTCCAAAATATTTGTTATATAAGTACTTTAAATTTTTTCACAAATACTGAAGTATAAGAAAGGTTTTAATGAACCATTTGGGGACGATTAATTACTTTTTTATTAATAAAATAACATGAAAATAAACCAAATCAAAGTTGTTCCTGGAATAAATTGTGCATTGTCTGCATTTAAACTTTTCTTTTAAAAATAATTTTGAAAAAATTATTAAAATGAGAGAAAAAAATTGCGCGGAAATGAAAATAGTGTCACTGAAAAGCTAATTTTTTAAAAATATGGTGTAAAATTAGTTTTTGTTATATAACATTTTCGGAAGATATCATGATAAAACGCCGACTTATGTTTTCTTTTAGGCATCGTTAAAATACAACTCCGAATCTCGTAATACTCGAAGTTATACATTTTCAATTAAAATATTACTTATTTAGTATTTCGTAGAAAACGCAGGTAAAGATGAGAGGCGATATTAACTGCAGCTATTTTTTAATCTAATTAAATTCTTTCTTTAAGATCCAATGAAAACATTGCCAAACGATATTTTAAAAAAATAAACAGAAAAAATAATGATAAAATAATTACACCGTTGCCTAGCAACGGAGTATCATTAAATTTGCTTTATTTCAAAATCGTCTGCGTGTAATCAACTATTTAATAAATTTTGAAACGTTAATAGAAATTGAAGGAGGAATGTCACCGATATAAAATTGGTATCATTGAAAAGGTAAAGTTTTGAACTTTAAAATTGTATAAAAACATTTTTGTGGGATAATTTAATCCGAACTTACAACAGAAAAACGGTTTCGGTTAATTTCTAATTAACTGACAGTTTAATTAACTTTCGAGCTTTGAAAAGTTGACAAATCTTGTATCTTCCCCTTGTCCTAAATAATAAGTGTATAAAATTTGGTTAAAATCAGAGCGATGGTTTAGGAGGAGATATGGAACATACATACATACAATGACGTTTGGAAGACAAAAGAGTTTATGTGAAATTTCACATAAATTTAGTAGCAAATTTCGCTGAAAGAAGGTTTATATGTAGCAACATTCTTATAGAGAGGATTGTTCTCGCCTGGTCCAATGCTATGAATGGTACAGACGTTTCAAATCGGACAGAACATTCACTAAAGACGATATAAAAACTAGGCTCCCTTCCACGTCAACGAGCGATCTTCACGTCAAGGAAATACATACTTTGATTTGTGCAAATCATCGTTTAAATGTCCATAAGACTGAGAAGCATCAGCAAACCCTCATGTCAAACAATTTTAAATGATATCTGCAGACGCATTGCACTGCAGCAAAGTCTCTGCCATATATCTTGACTGATGAACTAAACATGAATAGTGTCACAAGAAGTCAGGAGATGCTGGATCATTTAAATGCGGTTCAAAAGTTCCGAAAACGAGTCGTCACAGGTTGTAGTTTTACAGATTTGATCTTGTGAACTTTCTTTTTTTTCACAAAATTCACCTTTAAAAGTCGGCTATTTGGAACAATAGAAGA
>BGPR01054479.1:0-10200 GCA_013235015.1 Araneus ventricosus
ACAGGTGGGAAAATTTGAGATTTTTTAAGAAAGACTTTATATCTTCCGAAATATTTGTGCTGAGTTTACGAAAATTCCTGTAAATATTATGCACATTAAACATTACCATTTCTGAAAGTTTCATCTTGTTATCAATATTCTGTGAAGCGGAATGGGCCAAAACCTTTTTGTCTTCATCAGTTTGTAGACGGTCCCCTAATTCCTCTCAGGGCCGAATCTTCAATGTAAAATGTGAGTAATTATCTATGCTTTACATGTCCGAAGTTTAAAGACAACCAGTTAAACCATTCTGGAGAAATTCTAAAAAATGTGAAAATCTGCAAGTGTCCGGATACCTTTGGGCATACAGTGTATGAGAGCAACTTTTATCGTGATTGATTTATCGTAAGAAAAAGATAAATTTTCAATGATTTTTACACATTTGGTTTTTCAGCATTACAATACATTTCATTCATTGTCGGCATTTTGAAGCTTTTGATCCATCTATAAAACATATTCCGACCTCATTAACGTCTTTTTAAAAGATAATATTACCTGCAATTAAACGCGAAGATTTCGTTAGAGAATCTTGCAAGAAGTGGTATTGATTTCTAGTTTCCTCCGGGGAGATAAACTAGTGTTTAAGCAACAAAAATTCTTCAATGACTTGTATGCATGAGGATGAAAATTTATGGATGTAATCCATCACTATCTGGCAGCTAGTGATGCAAATTGGATAGGCTCATGCTTAAGTCAAATGCGAAACATGTTATATATCGAGTCTTAAAATATTCAAGGCCTTAAAATGATTGGAGAATTCTACTGAACTGTGGGTATCAACATTTCTTGCCTGCCGTCATTCAATATGATAGATGTCGTTATGCTAATACCTTTAGCAGGTTTTTTTTGACATAATAATTTGTATAGGCTGGAGGATACTACCTGTAAATTGTGTAATACGATATTTATGACATTAAATTCCATCAAAACGGTCTAAAGGCAGGCCATTGGGCCAAGGGTTACCAAATTTAGCTGGTAATATACTTCTTGGGCAATAAGAACTCACTAAGAAAAAAAAATTCCGAGTTTTTCAAAATTTTAATTAGTATCGTAATTAAAAATTAAACGAATTGTTAACGTTTCTCCTCAGCAGGGTTGCCATATTGGCCTTTTTAAGGCCAAATTTTGGAAAATTGGCCTTTTTTTAAAGCCCTTGGCCTTAGGAATTTTCATTTGGCCTTAAATTCATTTTTGCCCTTTTTTTAGCTTTATTTTCATTAATGACTTTTAGAACAATTTTTAATTACTTATCCTATCGTTTTTTAATAAATTTTTGATATTATTCACTTCAAATGATATATAATGAGCTGTCAAACGAAATAGCTCCTGAATAGAACAAAGATGTTTTAAATTTCTTTCACGTAAATTTTAGTTTAATAATAAAGCATTGAACATATGCCTATCAAGAGGGATTCGTTTTCATGAAGAATAGCCATTTTTCTAATAGCAAATGAGGTTTTCAGTCAATTTCTCAAATTTGGTCATTTTTGGCCTTATTTTTAAGAAGGTTTGGCCTTATTTTGCTATTTTGATCTGGCAACCCTGCTCCTCAGTATCTTCGGAGCATATTAACGCACTAGCAGTACGCGCACGGCGTTGCCCGTGGAATCAGGACTTCAACAAAATGAAAAAAAAAGAAAAAAAAAAACGCCCACAATGACATGAAAAAGTTTTGAAAACAAAATCAAAACAAAAGATACACATTATTGATTTTCCTCTTGTTTTTTTTTTTCACGATAAACAATAATAAAATATTGTAGCGTGAAAATTATTATACTGCAAGCTAAGTATGCGAGACGAATAAATGCATTAAGATACTGCCGAAAATAATAATCAGTCATTCAATTCAAGGTTATGACGTCACCTCCCCTTCAGGCAATCACATAGCCATCTGCGTTCCGAAGTGCCGTACCGCGTGAGGAACTCTCTCCATAAAAATAACTCTCAACCGCCCAGAAAAAAATTAATTTAAAAAAACTTGAAAAGATATTTTAACCGTTGTTGCTTTAAATCCGACACAACCGTTCTACTTATAAGCTGAAAAAAATTGAAAATAATAGTATTATTAGAAAGTCGGATGCAACAAATTTAAAATCAAAAGTAACATCTTCATGCCAAAACTGGGTATTTTTTAAAAATTTCTCAAAATTCAGTAAATTGCGTTAGAAATTCAAAACTAACTTCATTAGAACGGAAATCGCATGCTCTTTCCGATGGTGTATATATTTTTATCGTAAACTTATTCGTAACTATTCTATTGAGAAATTAGTGCGAAAAATCAACCAAAACAACACAAAACATTAAATAAAAAAATTTCTAGATTAAAATTTAAAATTTCGGCTTCGAGGTGCATTCAGTCACCATTACGACTACCTGTGTGCCAAATTTCATGGCTGTAAGTGCGATAGATTCGTCTGGACATCGCAGACAAACACACACACACACACACACGCACGCACACAAACATTGCCTTTTATAATAACGCATAATAATCCTTTTTGCACACTTTAAACGTTCAAACATTATATTTTCAGTGATACCATTTTTATTTTTGTAACGATTTTCTCTAATTTTAATAAACTTTAACCCTTCCTCGGTCGGCATCGCATGTCATGCGAGGAGGAGAATAATTGCATCGTTAAAAGTGAATTCGTCGCTACTTACGCGTCTCATTATATTCCGCGATTCCACTTTGTATTTCTGAATATTGCTAAGGAATGGCGCGAATAGTCCTACTTTCGTCATGTTATCGCGGTGAAATTTCCCGCCTTGAATGGAATTCGAAAAAATGAATCCGACCAAGAAGAGGCTAACATAATATTTTTAAGTATATTTTACAACTTTTCATTGTTTTAGTTTCTGTGTTTGTACACATGCGAAGATATTAGAAACAATTTTTGTGTGTGCTCGTTATCATTGCTATATAATCAAGAGTCGAGTTTTAAAAATAATGTAAAGACAGACGATTTAAGGCTACAGCATTGTGTGCTATGATGTTTTGTATTACATGCCTGAATCTCCTTAATTTTTTTCGGTTGATTTGCCGGTTAGTGAGTCGAGCGACGCAAACGTCTTTTTTTTCTGTTCTTCATTTTCAGTTCAAAAGCAGATAGCCCGTATTTATATGTATGTTTTCTTAAACAACCATGGACAAAGTGTTCTTAAGATTTCAAAGATATAATAAAATACAAAAATAATGTATTCATTTCCTTTAAAAGCTAAGCTTTCTAACCTGATAGCTAAAAGTTCAAAATAATTTGGCGCTCAGAGGGTTAATGATGCGAGGAACAATAATCACGAAACTGCACCCAACACTTGGTTAAAGATGAATAGAGACCAAAACCAAAATGTTCCAAAAATAGGCAGGAGAGTTCCCTCCTCGCTACCTTCCAAAATATAGAAAAAATTCATTCTTTCTTATTCATTTCTTCCTTTTTGAACATTTTTTACTTTCGAAATTCATTTTTATCTGTTTTAAATATTTCGTTTCAAACTTCTGTTGATGCAATCACTTGAGGCTGTTGCTTTTGTACGCTAAAAGATGTATTGTCATCGTTTTTGTCTAAATCTGCTGTTTATTATCTATGCTTTTTTATTTAATTTTTGTTTAGTTTATCTATTTTTTGTTTCTGTATTATATTATAAATAGCTGCATTTGCGCCTTTATATATAATATTATGAATTTTTATTAATGTTTTATTAATTAATTTAATCAATTTATTATTTTTTCAATTTATAACAGTTATTCCAAAATATAGCACGTTTTGTGCTTAACTTCGTTGAACGAATGATTCGTCTCTCTGAGCCGAAGATACGTCGTTTAAGAGACGAATGCACATTTTGGAACAGTATCTACATCTCCCCTTTGATCAATGTGGCCCGATATTTCACTAGCTTGTTACGGCCGTTCCCCTACCAAAGGCAGACTGATAGACAGTCAACTTACTGAAGGATTTGTTCCGAAATTTGATGCAGGTCTACAAGTTTGAAGATAAAACCATATTTTAATTTGATCCATGCAACCGATTGCGTTTTTGAGTTATTGTGTTCTCATGGACATGGCCAGATAGACAGACAGACCTACCATTGACGAATTTCGCCCATAGTTCGATAAAAACTTACAATTTCTGTTTGATATCACATTCGTTCTTCCAGTCTGCTCAATTTCTGTGCGTGTGCATAGTTTGCTCCTTTTACTCGTGCGTTCACACATACATGACAAGGCAGACTGAAGACAGATACTCTTTGGCTGATTTGGCCCAAAATTTGACGAAAATCGATAATTCCGTTGATAAAAGTATAATCAAATATTAATCATCTAGTTCGTAGCGTTATTGTGTTCACATGCATATCGACAAACAGATCTTTGAAAGATTTCGCCCAAAATTTGGCACACACCTACAATTTTTGTGTAAAGACAACGTACCAAATATCATTTGTCTAGCTATTTCCGTTTTTGGGTTCACAGACAGTTAGAGATAGTTCCAAAAATGGTTTTTTCGGCTTCAAGGAGGTTTAAAACGTAGTCTCATCGAAATCTGGAGGCCGAAGTGGTTTGACGACCACAATATACTTTCTCTACTTATACTTCACTTATGAGAAAGTAACGATTAATTAGTGTTTATTAAAAAGTAAAATCTGGAAAAACTTACCAACATAGCAAACAGTTAAGTTAAAGGTCACAGACAAAACAGCATTTTGCTAAAACTTGATAGTTCAAGTCAAACATGAGTATACAAACCTATAGACGGTATTAAACGAGAAACGGTCATTTTTTGAAAAAGAGCTAGTTATTAAATTTTTCTAAACTTCATATTTTTTACTAGAGTAACACTGAGTATTATATACCATTTTCAAAAGCGTAACTTTGGTAAATATTATCATTCAAGCGATGGTCATTTTCACGAACACTCGAAAATCACCACTGAAAGCAACTCGTATTTTTTCTTTCTTTCCAACGTTTCTTCATTTCAATTTTATTTAATCTTCAGTGTGTCAAGTGTGACCTTCATGTGTTTACGATTTCAAATACTTCAATAATTTGACATTCTTACTAAACGTTTTTAAAAATTTAACATTAATCCTTTTTTCACTCAGCTTTGTTTTTGTTATATGAAGTATGCTAATATCATCGTATCAGATTTCGAATGAAATTATTAATCTATAAATTTAAAAAAGAAAGTCACTCACTGGAACTAGAACTTTAAAAACAGGTGTTTGCTTCTTGGGTAGTAGGTTCTTACTAAGAAAGGAGTTTTCGAAATTTTAATTAGGATTTGTTAGGATTAATTAAAAATAACCTTAAATTTTAACGTATTTCCTCAATAGCTTCGGAGTATAATATCGCGCAAAACCATTTTAACATCGGCTTAAAGGTTCAAAAATTAACTTTTCAATTATGCCAATTTCATTTTTAAGCGACATTCTGTTTAATTTTAATTAATTTTTGAATATGTTTTCAAACATGCCCCAGAGTCAGTTCACCTGGCAACCTTATGATACTGCAGCCAGAGGGAAAAGTCAAGAATGTTGTATATAAAGAAGTCCTTGTACATTAATATCTTGAAGACTGTGAAAATACAAAACGATCCAATAATTATACTACGTGAATGAAATCGCGGGTATCAACTAGTCATTTATAAATCATCATTTGAATTTTATCTTCCTTAAATATTCTCACATTAAATAATTTAATTTTTGTTTGCCAGTTTATTTCAAGAGGTTTTTCATGTCAAAATATAAAAAAATGGATAGTAAATATTTGCAAACTTAATACATTCTAAATCACTTTGAACCCAGTTGAAACTGCCTAGATTCAACTTGAATTGTTTCTGATATTCTAGAAGTAGAGTTGATTTTAATGTAGACATCAACCATGCATGAACTAACAGATAAATATTTCTCTGCTGACTGTTCCAAACGATTTTTATTCCAGAAAAGTTCATCTCAAATAATGAAGTGCATCTGAAATTAAAATACCATTCTCTGAAGAGGGAAAAGAAAGCAATTTATTCAATCGAATTTTCAATAAACTGGAATTTATTCTTTACAGAATATGGCGATCATGCGATTTCATGGAAGGCGATTGAAAACTCGGTTCATTTTTCAAGAATGTTGACAGAATGAGATTCATTTGCATATAGATTACTTCATTTTTTTAAATTTAAATATTTAAAGAATTCTTTCAAAAGATTAGTAGAAAGGTAAAGCTTCGGTAATGAGATCGCTGCCATATTTCGATTCTGAAATAATTCACTGAGTAATCGTTCTACAATATGCTTTCGTTTGGAAGAAAGTATAATTAGAGTAAACAGAAGATGTGTGTGAGGTGATAATAGTCGAATTAAAACACTTCGCTTTATTTGATAAGTTTAATCATGTTATCTGTTTTACCACATTAGTTTAGATTTGGGTAAAATTAATGCAAAAATTGAGTATCAGAGGTATATGTATACATTGCACTGTGTTATTATATTGTGCTGTGTATTTAAATGGTAAAACTATAATATTTGGAATGAAAACACTTCATATTTACTTATACCAAACATATATTAACGGATTTTAAAATATTAGAGTACATAGTATACTATTCTGTATATCATTAGTCTTAGAATTTTAACTTATTATCTCTTAACTATAATTTTTAAGTAAATAAAAATAAGTAATATTTCCGGTTATTTGGAAATTTTTATATAGGCCTAGATTTTCCTAAAATTAAATTAAAAACATATCACTGAAAGTAAATTACAAGTTATCCCTTTATAAAATGATTGTTATAATCTTCGTATAAGTGTTATACGGAACAAAGAAGATGCGCAAAAACCGGACTAAACTTGAAAAATAAAATTAAAAAAACAATATATTTGTTTTTATAACTAAAAGAAATATCTTTATTGAAACAATTTTCGACACTGCATATTGATATGGCATACCGATTGATATGCCGTATAGGTCGCCTGTTCTACAATAATATTAAATATAAAAAAACACTGAGAAGACTTTCTTTTTCACAAGAGCAATCTTCACCTTTTAAAATTTTCTCAAGCATTATCTCGGCTTCTATTGTGTATTTTGCAAAAAATATATTATTGTAAAAGGCCTGCTTATAGCTGAGATATTTTTATAGATTCCATTACATAATATGTTTACCTTTATCTTTGTACGGCGAAATTATATATACACTCCAAGAACAGGGGGTACCGCGAGTTCACGGATGAGAAGAAACCGTATAAGTAAGCTGGTTCTCGCTCCCCTTGAGGGTACAATAATGGTGGTGTGGCTCTTAAGGCCCATCTCCGAAAACAGGTCGTACCCCGGTAAAACGAGGGGTTGTTGCACGAGCCGCTCGTAATAGGGGCTATTATGGAAGACCCACAGTGCCTGATTATCTGTTGCGGCGGCCGGTTTTCAGTTTTACACGGGTGCTAAGGCAGAACGGGTGATGGCTTTATTGTGATACACTCAAAGAAAGCCAGAGTTGTGGAAGTAGTGTCTATCTGTAGTAAAATGGCCACGCGATTATATCAGAGACAAATCGCACTACCCTACACTGTAAAAAAATCCCGTAAAATTTACGGTTTTAAACCGGCAGCTGGGTTGGTTGTGCAAAACCGTAAAAGTTACGAAGTAAATCCGTAGGCACAACGGTGTTTTACCGTATGAAATCAAGTTTTCTCCGTAAAAATTAAGTCATCGAAGTAAGTGACGTCATCGACTGAGTTGAGTTGTTTTTCTCCTTCTGTCCGAGTTGAAATGTGCTGATGTGTATTATCAATTAGGAATATTAATTAATCAAGGCTTAATTATTAATTTCAATTAGTTTAATTAATATAATTCTTAATTGAACTTACTTGGACGATTTTGATGCAAGATGGTGACAAAACTTCTAACTCCTCCGAGCCGGGGATCGAAACCGCGTTCATAGAAATAAAACGCAGTCGCTCTAACCACTAGACCACCGGAGACTTCATAAAGTGAAGTAAAAATAATCTATTTGAGTTTTAAAGTCACTATAGCTCTAGTGGCGCCACCTAGTGGTGTAAAAATCAACTATTGCCAGAACACGTGTTTTAAGGTTAGCTTTCATGAGTGACAACAGGTTACTGCAACATGTGTAAACAATAGCGGAGATGGAACCCTATTAAAAACATGAAATGAATGCAATAAAATTACATTTAAGAAAAGGGAAAGTTATCATACGGAAAGCAATACCGTATGACGAAAAATAGAATTTTAACTGACGGTTTTAAACCGTTTATGGCTGGAGCGGAAAACGGTGAAAAACCGTTTTGTCAACAAAACAGCTTTAAACCGTCAAATATACGGAAAAAGTCCGGGAAAAAAACGGATATTTTTTACAGTGTAGTGAGAGATCTTGGTAGTCAGAGATTTTATTTAAAAAACTATGATAGATTGCGAAAAATAACATTTTCCTAAAACATCCCCGATTAGAGTGCTAGACTTGCACAATTATAGCTTTCTTCGTCGAAGTATAATTTCCCATACTAAACATATTCGCAGCATCTCAAGCCACAGTGACAAAACCGGAAATTGAATGAATTATAATATAAAGCAGTGAACTAAAAAATACGAACACATAGGCAGAACTAAAGGGTAAATCGTTGCTTAACCCTCTCAAATCGAGCGAGGCGGTCTCGGGCGGTCTAAAGATTTCCCCTTAACAGCTACGAAGGCCGGTCTGAGGCGGTTGGCTTCTTTTGAGGGGAGGTGAGGAACTGAGATCGCTTCGAAGATAAGAGCGGTTTGGAGGAGCAATTAGCCTTGCCAACCACAGACCATACACGTGTGCTTTAAGGGAAGGTTATAGTAGGGACCACCCATGTTGGGCGAGTCCAATTCATGTCGTATCCTCCCCAAAAGGCCCGGATTTAAACTGGCTAGAAGAAAAAAGTCGCCTCGGGATTAAAGATTTAAGAAGCAATCTCAATTTTTTGAAATTTCAAAGAGGAAGAAAGAACTGAATTATTCGCAATCGATAAAGAATATTTCCGAATTGTTTTTCACGTCTGGTAGGTTATTGGTTGAGTATATATACTGTTAAATATTCCTTATTGGTTGAGTATATATACTGTCAAATATTCCTTATTGGTTGAGTATATATACTGTCAAATATTCCTTATTGGTTGAGTATATATACTGTCAAATATTCCTTATTGGTTGAGTATATATACTGTCAAATATTCCTTATTGGTTGAGTATATATACTGTCAAATATTCCTTATTGTTTGCGAATAATTCAGT
The DNA here is from genome assembly GCA_013235015.1 of Araneus ventricosus. Lineage (NCBI taxonomy): Eukaryota > Metazoa > Arthropoda > Arachnida > Araneae > Araneidae > Araneus > Araneus ventricosus. The sequence continues at coordinate 9,301 of BGPR01054479.1, forward strand.
TTTTACTTCCTCTTTGAAATTTCAAAAAATTGAGATCGGTGGTTAAGCGACGAAATGCGATATTGGAAAGTCGTTTTCGATTGCATATTCCAGTGCTGCAAAACTATCAACGAAATAAATAAGAACATTGTGTATTACAAGCTTTTGTGTCAGTATCATTCAATGAAACAATTATATTAGAGAACCAGAGGGAGTAGCCTCCCCTAGACTTTCTCGCATTCTCCCTGAAAAAGTGCGTCTGTTCGTAAGAAAATTGCGGACCCTCGGTAAAGTCAGGACCACAACGAGTACTCAGATTTTTATTGCTCTCGGAATCGGAGAATGGGGCAAAGGTGGAAGGGTGACAACACAAGGGGGAGTGGGTCCACCTTTTCGATTCTCGCTTATAGTGACACATTCCGACACATTTCGTGCGTGTTAGTATAATGAAGAACACCGAGTATGTACTTTGGGCGCCTTCTTTTTGAACGGTTCAAACTAAATTTTATACAGGTCTACAATTTTAGTTAAAATACCGCATATCAAGTTTCATTTAACTAAATCGGCGTGGTATCGTGTTCCCATACATGCGAATAGACAGGCCGACATAAGGTTAACCCTTTACTGATTTGGTCCAACATTTACAATTTTGATGATAAAACTGTGAAACAAATTCTAACCATCTAGCTCTTTCAGATTTTGGTCGTCGTGTTCACATGTACGTGGACAGAAAAACAGACAGACTTCCTGTAGATGGATTTCGTCGAAATTTTGATAAGAATCTTCAAATTTGATGTAGAGACCGCATGCCGAATTTCATTTGTCTAGCTCAATGTGTTTTTGTGTTATGTTGCCATTCAGAACGCTGCCCCACGCTCCCGTGCCTGATGCCATTACGGCAACCGACCAAAAAAACAGCTA
>BGPR01054480.1:0-10200 GCA_013235015.1 Araneus ventricosus
TACAACTGAGTAGTAATGAGTTTGGAAATAAATTCGAAATGCATTTTGAGGTAAAGCTGAAAGTCCTTATGGCATTTCTGTTTATCAGGAACGACATATATATTCTGAGAAAGTTTGCAAAACTTTTCCGACGGGTGTTACTTAGTAGTTCGAGTGCTAGCTACTGCTCAGTTGATCACATTCACTTTGTTTTAAAATGAATAAAACTTATAAATCAAAGATGATTCTTCAGATAAATATGTAATGAGGTAAGATATTTATATAAATTAGATACTGATGAAAATATTACGGAATCTAAGATAGTTTTATAATCTCAGCATAATTTTTTAATACACGTAGTCAGTTTCGAAGGTGTTAGAAAGAGGTTATTGTCCTGGCAATTCTTTTACCAGAACAAGCTGCTCACTTACACATATTAAAAAGATATTTTGACTGTTGGCTGTAGGATCTGTGTCATTGTAAACTGTATTGTATGAAACATGAGAAACTTATGATTAATTATTGATTGCTTTATTCAACATAATCTAATAATTTGTCAGTTCTCCATATCAGTCAAGAAATTCCTAAAAATACCTAGACGGTTAATATTTTTCTAGTATAATTGTTATCCTTTCTAAAATTTAAAACATATTTTCAGTCCGGTAGTAATCAAAACGAATTGTTACTATATTTTTCAAGTTCCGCAATTAAATGCGAGTTTATACGATGTAAATGTTTATAGAAGTTATATTTTTACCGTTAATTACAGCATTTTATCTCATAAAATATATATATTGAAAATTGTATTGATATTTTGAAGTTAAATGTGTTTACAAGGATTTAAATATTAATTAGATCAATTGTTAGCGAAAGTTCACAAGAGTCAAAGCAGTTTTCCAAATGAGTGATAAAAAAATTCTCATTTAAAACAAGGTAACTTATGACACTGTCTTAGAACAGACAAACATTTGAAACATCTAATAATGTTTCAGAAGGCTAGTTCATTTACCTCATTCATTTCAATTTCAGTTTAAGACTGCTTTTGAAGTAGAGTACAACTCTTGATCAAGTATAAGATCCCATCCAGAAGCATATTCAAGTGTTATATTTTTGTGATCCTATTGACATATCTTTCTTTCATTTGATAAGTTTCTATTTAAAAAAGAACTACTTAAAGAGTAATTTTGACAAATTTTTTGAAACTGTTCAAAATTATGTGCAGTTGAAGAAGATACATCATATATATGATTATATGTTTGTTTAATTTTGTCTCTTTTCGTCTCAGGGGGGATTTAATAACAAATATTCTAGAAACGAATAAAGACATGAGTATTTTACACCATTTTCCTTTCCCCTTAACTGAATGAGTTGCAACTTAAAAAGCAGTAACCTAATAATACGAATCAATTGAAATTGTTCATTAAATCCCTCAATAAAATAATGTTTGAAGAAAGAATATTTGCGGTGAGCATCGATAATAAATTTCTAAAACGTAGTGATCCTTAAACCTTTAAGATAAAAGTTAAAACTCAAATTTTATGCTCGATTTCGGAAAGAAAAAAAACATATCTTGAGCACCCGAAAGATAAAAAGTATTAATATTTCCTATTATTTCGTTTCAATTTAAATCCTTAAATGTAGTTCCTGTAATTTTATTACTGAAAGTCATAAAAAATATGTGACATTGCTTAAGCACTTTTGATTTACAAAATTCACGCATTTGTTGCTGATTTTAAATAATTACAAAAATAAGGCAACTTTTACTCAATTTTTATATTTAAAAAACACAAAAGGATTAACATTCTTTATCATATGTAATTTCTGCCATAACTTTTTGTTTCCTTTCATTTTCTCCAATTCCTTGTAGTTACCTTCCCAGAGTTGTTGCGAGTCATTTAATTTTAGTTTTCAACATCGAGAAATAGAATGTAAATAGTTTCATTATCATTATTCAAAACCTGATTGTTTAAACTATTCAAATATTTTTATTCCGTCCAATTCAGGCATGAATAATATTATAAAATGCATGGCATTGTTTTAATAAATGTATGCCAAGTCCCGAAACTATTAACAGAGAACAAATCATGCAAATATAATTGCGGCCGTTACAGATGATAATTGACAACATTTCGTGAAAGTAATTGACTAATATCAACCGCCAAACAAATCTTAATTTCTTCTTGATGAGCAATTGATTAAATTATGTTAATCAAATAAGCTTTCAGAAATTTCCGAAAACAGCATGATACAATTGTTCTTGTCAAAGTTAGCTGGTTATTAAATTTAACGTCAGTTTTTAAATTCTCTTCTGAGCATTAATCTTCAGAATTTTTCGTCATGACGCAATGCGATATTCCTCAAAGTCAGTTTCCTGTCACAGATACTAATGAATTCCTAATAATCTCCAAGCCACCAGTAACCTTTTCAACTTCAAGAAAAGGTATGGTGTCCTTCAAAGTTGTGTTCGAACATATAGGGGAAAGTCGGGTAAGACGACGAAGAGCGTAAGATAACGAATTGTATTTTTCTCGAAAATTTTCCTAGATGAATGCCCCGGTTCTGCATCATCAGAGATCTATAGCGACCAGCGCAACCGAAGAAAAATTTGGTAAGACAGTGTATAACCAAATGGAAAGAAAATATACGGTGGTGAGTCAAAAGTTCAGGATGGCACTTCCAAAAGAAGCAGAAACTCAATGATACTCATAGCCGTGTCACACCAAAAGATTCCACCCGTTATTAGTGTGATTCAAAGTACGCGGTAATGTATTTTTGAGTTGTTCCTACGCAACTTTTGGTTGTTGCTTAGTAAGGGATAGCGTTCACGGAGTAAATATTTTTGATTTATACATGTGATATTCGTAAAGAGCTAATCAAAACATTTTCAGTGTTGTATTATTTTCATTTTTCTGATGAGCTGATATCCCTGAATGTTTTTTTTTGAAATAAAAAGGCGAAGTCGGGTAAGATGAAGAATTAGGTGGAGCATAAGATGATGAACCCCTCCGCATTAATTTATGAGCTCGTCGTGCTACCTGACTGCCACTTGCCCTTACTGCAACTCACTGGTACTCCAGTGAAAAATGAGCATCTCATTAAAAAAGGAGATTGAGGAAAAAGAAGATAAACGAAAACTGTGACAGTTGAAGAAGGCTGAAGTTAATAAGTCTAAACGCCCCAAACCTGCTAAAAATTCTACAAAAAAGAAGAAAGTAGCTAAGCGGCACCTTGACTTCTAATGCTCTGAGTCTGAAGACTTAATTCATTCATTTGAATTTCCTTACATTGACGCTGATGACAATCAGCGGACCCAGAGGACCTCGATAATGAAGTATGCATCATTTGCAGTGAGCAAGGAAAAACGGAACCGGGATTCAAATGTTTTATGTGCAAGCTCTGGCCCCGTTCCACCTGTACTGGCTGGGACAAAATCCAAGTCCATGGCAATTCGATTTTTATAATTGATTTCATTTCTCAAGGTTTGAATCTCAAATTTCGATTGATAATATTTCATTTGTTTTGTGCTGTTACTTTAGTCCGATTATGTTTGTTTTCTGTTATGTGCAATTTGTTATGATCAAGGTATGATCTCAACAGTTTTAAATAGTTTTGTGATAACATATAGATGTTGAATTAAATTGTTATCTCAGTTCGTCATCTTACCCGACTGTGGGGGTAAGATGACGAAAATGACTTTTTTTTCTGAAATGAAATTTTGGGGTCTCAAATTTAAAATTAAAAAATATATAGCTTTTAGGGAACTGGGACGTTACATACCTTCAAAAAATCGATTTTTCAATTTCTGTCTAAAAAAATAGTGGTTTCTTGCTGATCCCAGCAACATATAATCTGTATCGATCCGAGATACCGAAAGGCACTAAATTTAAATATAAAAACTCATTCAAATGTAAACAAAGGTGCCATGCCCTTTTTAAAAGGACATAATTTCAGAGAAACGCTTAGAAACACTTTTATTTTACATACATTTTTTAATTTTTTTTATAATTTTGATATTTCATGAAAGGATACAAACAACTCAACAAGCTATCATCGTACTTTACAAGCTGTGTGAATTTCAATTTTGCTTACATCGTGTTTTGTGCGATTGTTTTGAATTTTGTATATCAAACTGAGCTTATATTTTCTTCTGTTATTTCTCAAATAACATAATCTTAAAGTACGCCCAGGCATAAACAATTCGGCAAGAGAAAATGTCAGCGTAATCAATTTACTGACATTAATCAGAAAGAGAAATGTGCTGATAAGGAATTGTTGAATGCAAGTGCATCAGGAAGAAAATTGAATAGCAGTGATTTGTTTTCGACGAACCATGTGGATGTAAACGATAAACGTATATGTAATGAGGAGAGTATTAATATCATTGTAGACTTAAATGTTTTAAAAACACTTTTGAATACAGTTTCAAAATGTAAACATTGCAACAGTACTGATTGCTTTGATGTTCTAGAAGAAACGAATAGTCGAAGGGGCTTGCTACAACCTTACTGTTTATATGCAAATCTTGTGGCTGTTCTAGTAGTTCAATGACATCTTATATATCTGAAAATGGTTATGACATAAATACTAGATTAGTGTATGGCATGAGATGCATTGGAAAAGGCAAATGTGTTGTTCGCACATTGTGTGCGATAATGAACTTGCCACCCCCACCTGTAAAAGTTGAGAGATTAAATTATTCTTTATATCGAGCGCTTTCATCTTCATGCTCAAAATCAATACTGAAAGCTGTTGAAGGTACTGTCTCGAGAAATGATAATGCTCGAGATATAACAGAAGCACTGGATGGCACCTGGCAAAAAAGGGGTCATACATCCATAAATGGTGTCATCACGGTCACATCATTGGATACTGGTAAAGTTATAGATATTGAATGTTTATGTAAATACTGTTTTACATGTAGAAACAAATCAAATGACTGTAAAGACTGCCAAAAAATTATGAAGGATACAGTGGTGGAATGGAAAGTGATGATGCAATTCGAATGTTTCAGCGTTCTGTTTCCACGAGGAACGTTCGTTATGCAAAATATCTTGGGGATGGTGACTCGAAAGGTTTTTTAAAAATCAGCGAGTCAAAAGTATATGAAGAGGAATTAGTAGTAGAAAAACTTGAGAGCGTTGGTCATGTCCAGAAAAGAATGGGAACCAGGTTGAGAAATTTGAGAAATAATTTGAAGTCGAATAAGCTGACGGATGGAAAGAAAATTTCTGGATGTGGTCGGCTAACAGATGCACAAATTCTGCTAATCCAAAAATACTATGGATTGGCAATAAGAAACACGTCAAAGTCAGTCGATGAGATGTCCAAATAAATTTGGGCTATATATTTCCATAAACTATCGACAGATGCCAAACACCAACCAACATGGTTTGTGTCCTATGGGATCTGATAGCTGGTGCGGGTTCAACAAAAGTTTAGTATCTGGTGAAAAGTATATTCATAAACATTCTCTATCAGAACCTGTTTTACTAGCAACTGAGAAAGTGTTCAGGGAGTTAGCTGATAAAAAGCTTTTATCAAAATGCATCCATGGGCAAAGTCAAAACCCCAATGAGAGTTTCAACAATTGTGTATGGGAAAGAATTCCAAAAAACACATTTGTTGGTATCAATACATTAAAAATTGGAGTCATGGATGCTGTGTTATGCTTCAACGACGGTGTTTACAGTCGTACTGAAGTACTCAAAAACTTGGGTATTACACCAGAAAAAAAACACCTGCGATGCATTAAAAAAATCGATATGCTTCGTATCAAAGAAGCTGAATTTATGTTTCAGAAAGCTCGTAAAGAGGCTAGAACTCTGAAACGGCAAATTAAAAGAGTTTCTGAATTTCCAAAAACATCCAAACAAGATTAATATGGTCCAAGGAAGTTTTAAAAATAAAAAAAAATTGCAGGTAAATATTTAGATTTTTGCATTTTTTTAAAACATGTTTTTTCCAAATTTAGGTACGCTTAGCAGAAATTCTTTTCATTGAATATGTATTAAATTTTATATTATAATACTTATAACAATTATGCACCGCACCTATTAAACTTTGTTTTGTACATTTCTGGATTGTAATATAATTTTAAGGTGATATTTTTAATGAAAAAAATCACGTATTTTTGAGATTTTTCAGTTGTATGATATTCAATATTTTTTTAATTTTTATTTTAAATGTATTATAATGAAAATAAGTTTACTGTCATTATTAAGCTTTTATTCACATATTATGCTAAATTTGGAGTGATTTTAGGCAGAATTGTGTTTTCTGAGCGTACCAACGTGAAGCTATGTGTTCTAAAAACGTTCTATCAGAACACATTTTCGAATTGCTATTAAAAAACAAATACCTTAAGTTACAAATTTTTTAAGCTGTTTTATATTGGAAACATCATATTTTTTCTATGTGCACAATATTTTAATTAAGATATAATATTTACTTGTAAAAATCCCCTTCTTTTACAACTGAAATTTGGACAATTTTCTTTGTCGAGAACGTCTCATGTTTCCTTAAAATAAAGAGTTGAAGAAGATTTTGCCGAAACAATAATCCTCCTGCAACGAATACTGAGGTTAGGAAAAATCAACAAAGCTTAAGGAATCCATCTTACCCGACTTTCCCCTATGTCAAGCAATTTGAAAAAAATAAAGCAATTAAAAATACAGAAATGATTTTATTTTTCAGTATCTAAAAACGCTTTTTCAGCAGTAAACAAATTCTCTCATTTCTGTCAGTGAAATTCTACATTATTTTCAAGCAATGTTGGATGTCATAAGTTTCCATACAAAAATAGCCCCATCAGGACCACCAGTGGAGATGAGATGATTATCATCGAATAGAAATTGGATGGCATTTACATCTGTGCTGCATTGCTTTTCTTCGTAATAAGCAGCCTATAAAATAAAGAAAAACAAATATTATCAATGCGAATTAATTATTTTTTAAATCCAGAGAAGTAAAATAAAATCCCATGATGAGATTGAAGTAATACAAAGGAAACGAAAATGGAACATTATGTTTAAAACAATGTACTGATAATACTATCCGTACTTATTACAATGGTTTAACTCATAAGCTGTATAGCCCCGTACTCAGCGATTTGTTAACTTTGAGCATCATCTACGCTAAAAACAAATGCAATATTCACTCTATTTAACTCATAAAGCTTATGTTTATGAATGCTATCACAGAGATGTTATTTTGTGGAATGTTCTGTATAACCGGTTAACGATTAGCTGAATGGCACTGATATACAATGACCAGGAACATATGTTTGCGAAAGATTCGACAAATTTAACAGCCAGGATAAGCCATTCGCACGTCAAACAAAATAGTAGGCTGCCGCTACAATCCTTTAGTTTCTTCCTTTTAGATTGTTCACGGTAGGCAGTAGAATGAGTTTAACCACACGTTTGGCTCTTCCAGGACTTGACACTTACAGTGCTCATTACAAAGAGACAAAAAAATGAATTGATTTGGTTCAGAAATCTAAAGGTACATGTCAGTGACTTTTGCAAACTTATAAGATATGCTCATCGGAACTTCTTCTTACTTGTGGTCGTCAACCCTGGCATGCTGTCAGAAACATCAATCTTCCTCGAATATAATGCAGATTTCTATATTGACCCCTCCTTTTATACCAAGGAACCTTGTTTAAACTGTGTTAAATTTACGTATTCTTGATATAATCTTTAAAGGGCTGTGAGCATCATCCTAATTGATAATGATAATGTGTACGAGGTCTCTCCAAAAAGAAATCGGACTTTTAGAGAACAGCGTTAACTCGTCAACCTGCCATCCCAGTTGTAATGACGTTGTGTAGCGTTAAATTTGCGCTTTCACCTGTACTTTTTTCGAGAACGCCACATCATTTTGTCGTTGCTTTATTAGTTGTACTATCTGTTATGCCCGGCGTTGCTCGGGATTAAAATACTTTCATGTCTAATATTTTTGAAACAACTTTTGTATAGAAAATTATAATACCCAAAATTTTTTATCAATTGAACTGGACAATTTTTAAAAATCGCCGATAGCTAATTTTCTCCATAAGTTATTAATATTTGTTGCAAGGGTACTTCAAATTTTGTGCATAAATCTTGCTGTATAAGAACGGTTTTAACAAATGTTTGGGGGCAATTAATTAGATAGTAAAGTTTTCATTAAGAAAAAGCGTTGAAATAAATATGAATAAAACATAATAAAATTAGTCTTCATCCAGAATGCTACTAATGTGATCCAGCGACAGTTCTTATTATGTATTCTTGTTCTTCATCAATAAAAAAAAGTGCTACAAATTGTAAATTTTATACAAAATTTTTGAAAAATTATTAAAATGAAGGCAACGAATTGTACGGAAACGAAACTTGTGTCATGAAAATCTAATTTTTTTAACTTTTAATATGGTGTAAAAATAGTTTTTGTGAGATACTACAAATTTTCGAAAAATATCACGGAAAATGCCAAAATATTGCTTAATTTCCAATTAACTGAAATTTTAATTCGCTTTGGGGCATTTAAAAGTTGATAGTGATCCTTCTCTTTTCTTATATAAAATAGCTGATATACCTGGCGTTGCTCAGGATTAAAATACTTTTGTATAAAATATTATAATACACAAAATCTTTTTATCGTGTGAAACGTTTTTAAATTAAAATGAGAACATCAATTGAAGCAAACGATTTTTAAAAAACGCCAAAAACTAATTCTCTCCAAAATATTTGTTATATAAGTACTTTAAATTTTTTCACAAATACTGAAGTATAAGAAAGGTTTTAATGAACCATTTGGGGACGATTAATTACTTTTTTATTAATAAAATAACATGAAAATAAACCAAATCAAAGTTGTTCCTGGAATAAATTGTGCATTGTCTGCATTTAAACTTTTCTTTTAAAAATAATTTTGAAAAAATTATTAAAATGAGAGAAAAAAATTGCGCGGAAATGAAAATAGTGTCACTGAAAAGCTAATTTTTTAAAAATATGGTGTAAAATTAGTTTTTGTTATATAACATTTTCGGAAGATATCATGATAAAACGCCGACTTATGTTTTCTTTTAGGCATCGTTAAAATACAACTCCGAATCTCGTAATACTCGAAGTTATACATTTTCAATTAAAATATTACTTATTTAGTATTTCGTAGAAAACGCAGGTAAAGATGAGAGGCGATATTAACTGCAGCTATTTTTTAATCTAATTAAATTCTTTCTTTAAGATCCAATGAAAACATTGCCAAACGATATTTTAAAAAAATAAACAGAAAAAATAATGATAAAATAATTACACCGTTGCCTAGCAACGGAGTATCATTAAATTTGCTTTATTTCAAAATCGTCTGCGTGTAATCAACTATTTAATAAATTTTGAAACGTTAATAGAAATTGAAGGAGGAATGTCACCGATATAAAATTGGTATCATTGAAAAGGTAAAGTTTTGAACTTTAAAATTGTATAAAAACATTTTTGTGGGATAATTTAATCCGAACTTACAACAGAAAAACGGTTTCGGTTAATTTCTAATTAACTGACAGTTTAATTAACTTTCGAGCTTTGAAAAGTTGACAAATCTTGTATCTTCCCCTTGTCCTAAATAATAAGTGTATAAAATTTGGTTAAAATCAGAGCGATGGTTTAGGAGGAGATATGGAACATACATACATACAATGACGTTTGGAAGACAAAAGAGTTTATGTGAAATTTCACATAAATTTAGTAGCAAATTTCGCTGAAAGAAGGTTTATATGTAGCAACATTCTTATAGAGAGGATTGTTCTCGCCTGGTCCAATGCTATGAATGGTACAGACGTTTCAAATCGGACAGAACATTCACTAAAGACGATATAAAAACTAGGCTCCCTTCCACGTCAACGAGCGATCTTCACGTCAAGGAAATACATACTTTGATTTGTGCAAATCATCGTTTAAATGTCCATAAGACTGAGAAGCATCAGCAAACCCTCATGTCAAACAATTTTAAATGATATCTGCAGACGCATTGCACTGCAGCAAAGTCTCTGCCATATATCTTGACTGATGAACTAAACATGAATAGTGTCACAAGAAGTCAGGAGATGCTGGATCATTTAAATGCGGTTCAAAAGTTCCGAAAACGAGTCGTCACAGGTTGTAGTTTTACAGATTTGATCTTGTGAACTTTCTTTTTTTTCACAAAATTCACCTTTAAAAGTCGGCTATTTGGAACAATAGAAGA
>BGPR01054481.1:0-10200 GCA_013235015.1 Araneus ventricosus
TATAAAATGTTTTAAAATCTATGTCAACCAATCGAAGTGGGCATTTTTTAAATCTCTGTTTAAGAGTATTTGTATCAGTTGTGGTGGCACTAGTCGAAGGTTGTTGTTCAAGGACAAGTGGTATTTCATCAATAGTTTCATTAGGGTTGTATTCTATAACATTATCTGGTTCTATGTCAGTTTTAAGGCTATCAAGGAGCTTATTATCTATTGCCATAGGTTCAGGTCTAGAGTTCACAGCAGAAGTCAATTTGTCGTGATCATTTACTGTGGCTCCATCCGCCTTTATTATTGATTTACGAGAATAACTGCCCTGCACAGAGGTAGGTGTGGAATTCTCTAGAGGTGAGGTTCTCCAAAATCTGGAGGCAACGACGGAATTTGTTTTATTTTCTGCATCTTTTAGAGATGTGGATCGTTTTTTAGCTTTTTTCTTTTTGACAATTGTAAATCCCGATACATCGTGTGAATCAGAACCCTTACAGATTGGAATGGGATCTTGCTCCTGGATGGGAGCAGTGGACGGAGTGATTTGTACAGAATCTAAAGAGGTGTCTGTAGGTAATGTCTGGTTACGTTTCGGGTCGACTGTATTTTTTAGTTTAGATACATAGCTGTTTCCAGGAAGTGGTGTTCTACCTTGAACAATTTTCTTGGCTTCCAAGTATGAAACCTGTTGCTTAACTTTAACAGCTATTACTTCCTTCTCAAACTGCCAAATAGTACAGGAGCGAGAATAAGAAGTATGTTTGCCTTTACAGTTCGCACATTTTTCTTCTGATGTACACTGTTGGCTATCGTGACCCTGTTCAGCACAACGGGCGCAAGTTAGAGTCCCGCGGCATGAAACTTTCGAATGACCGAAACGTTGACATCTAAAACATCTTAAGGGATTAGGGATGTAAGGCTTTACGACGAGTTTCATATAGCCAGCTTTGATTGACTGCGGTAATTTCGGAGAGTTAAAAGTTAAAACTAGATGTTTGGTGTCAAAGAGTTGTCCACCTCTTCGTACAGAAATACGACGTACGTGCGTAACTCCTTGACTTTTCAGTTCTTTCGTTATTTCTTCAGTCGTATCATTTAATAATTCCCCACAAGAGATGACACCTTTAGAGGAATTCATTGAAACATGAGGGTTAACGTTAACTGGGATTGAACCAAAAGTTTTTAGTTTGACAATGTTTTGTGCCTGTGTTCTCGAGTTAACCTCAATCAGCAGGTCCCCTGATCGAAGTTTACGCACAGAAGAAACATCACCAATATTTTCAGTTATAGATCTCTGAACCAAAAACGGTGAAAGGGAATTAAATGTTTCCTCTTGAGAAGAGGTTCTTTTCACAAGGAAAAATCTATCATAATGGTTTTCATTAATATTTAAATCCATTTGGTGCCCACTAAAGGGAAAATGTTTCTTACGCCCCATGCAAGTTTTCAAGGTGGTTCGGGTCCCGACGGCACCACCCACCAAGGAGCCCAACAAGGGAAGGCAGCCACCGGCTCTGGACATTCCCAGCCTCGGCACTTACCTTAGTGCTAGCCGGGACCTATACGCTCAGGGTCACCTCCAGGAGCGTTGACCACCCTTAACGCCAAGCCCCAGAGAATGACCCTTTCGCTTTATCCCTAGCAGACTAACCAGACGATTAGAATACCAGCCGAATTGATACACCGGGGACCAACAGTGCACCACCCGTCTAAAGGGTCGCCACGCACGGCCAACACGTGGGGGTATATTGCTGTCCATGAGAAGCACGAAGCAAACAGAGCGGCGACAGCTTCTCATGTAGAGCTCCCTCGCCTACCCTCGAGGGACAGAAAAAAAGCAATAAACTCAAGGGGAGGACAGAACGGAAGGAGAAAAAGACACTAGGGTACCTCAGGGTCGTGAATCCCGTCACACCTAAAGCAGATGTGCCCCTGAGGGGTTTTACTCAACAAGAACTGAGATATAATTTTTAAATTCATCGTAAAATAATAACAGCGCATTCTGTTTTGTAATTATAATTGAGATGGAATCAGCTTAGATTTTCTTAAAAATTGTCTTGCATTTTAAATTTGGTGCATATCCCACAAATTCAAATATATTTGTATATCGTACATCATGAAAAACTGTGCAGCAGCGTCATTTGATTTTGCAGCAATATTGAATCATTATAGTTATTCATAATAGACATGCCATATACTAATTCGGTGCAATTCCATCTCAAAATTAAAAGAAAATTTTAAAATCTTTAAAAAATATTATTAAAACTGAACTTTAAATTCTATATGCATTTCAATTTAAAATATTTTAGCGTAATTATTGTCTTTAAGCAACAATGGAATATTTGATATGATTTCAATTTGCAAATTTTGACCATTATTAATTCTTTCTTCCTTTGAATATAGAAGAAATTAAAAAAGAATAATTATACATGAAATTGAGAGAATGGTTACATAAATGAATTGATTTCGAGACTTCATTCGTTACAATTAGGCTTCGGAGATACTACGCGGCACGTTCGCTCGCCATTTCTACAGGGTCAACTTTCAATGGGGCAAGTTGGGCAGCCGGCCGAACGTGCCCCATGCGAAGTGGTCCAACTTACCCCATGTCGCCATTTTTGTTTCCGACGGGTGTACGAATTTACTTTGAAAGTATTTTAGTAAACAAACATGCCCTACAGTAACTATGAACAGTTATCTTTCAGAATATTAATTGTGAACATGGAAATTGTAATATACAAACATAGAAAAAAAAGATTATTTATAAGGAACGAAAGTTACTCACCTTGGCAAAAATTTGAAAATTCCAGCTAGTTCTTTAGTAGACGCTGCTTCTTCAATGACCTTTACGGGAAAGAAGGGAGGAGGGATGACACATACTTGGCTGGAGTAACAGCACTATCTATTGGAAAATATTTAAAATATCGCGACTGACCCAACGTGCCCCTATGCCCAACTAGCCCCGGTCTACCCTACCTAACTTCTCAGAGATGTTCGATTTCAGGTTCAACAAAAATTTTGATCAAATATGGAAGCAAAATGTTTTAGGATATTACCTTAGCTTTCCACAATGAAAGAGAAACACGCAATTAAATATTCGTTTAAACAATGAAAACGGTTTTAATTGCGTTGCGACAATGAAAAATATTGTTGTAAATTATGCCAAAAAACATTTTTAAAAGGTTAATAAAATTAGAGAAAAAATTGAACGGCAACTTAATTGATATCATTGAAACGGTATATTGTGCAGTTTCAGATGGCGTGAAAATAATGATTTCTGTGCTGTAATAATTTCAGAAGTTGGTAAGGAAAAACGCGAAATTTAGCTTAATTTTTAATTAATTAAAATTTCAGAAAACGGCTTCGAGGTTCACATTCCCACCCTCCAAAGACTGTTTGTGCCAAGTTCCGTTGCTCTAGGTCCAGCTGTCTGTCCTGTAGAGGGCCAACACACACCCTGACACATAGACACACACATTCTTCTTTATTATTATTCGATATAGCTCCTTTATAATAGGTATGTGTCCTTTTAATAGTTCCTTTAGGAAATATCCTTTCGAAAGCATCCTAACAAAATTTCCCATGCTATGTTGAATTGTTAATAGAACAGGCCGTTAGAAAAGAAAATGCTTTTTTTCTCCCTACTCCTTTAAAATATTTCCTTAGATAACTTTTTTGATTAATTGTTATTCTCGCTTGAAGCTCAAAATAACCTGCTACATTTTAAAACAATATTTGCTCACACACAACGCTCGGCTGCTTTTCTCATATGCCATGATATGATGAAAATGCAGTTTGTTGAGTAAAGTAATAGCATGCCAGTCTGCAGCTGCAATAAGTTGTTGGCGCAAGACTGAAATGATACAGGTATAAAATAAACGGACCATAATTTGTGAAAAAAGAATTATTTCTCTATTAGAAGAAGAGAAACTTGAGATATTATATTAAATATACATCTTCCTGTTTCACCTTATATCCATACTTCAATCATGCGAAATTTACATACTTCTACTATGCTTTTTTAAAATTTCATTCCTCTAAACTAATTTTGTCTTGGTGTTGAGATTTCATTTTTCACCAGTGTATTAAACTTAAACTTTTACGAAAAATTACAAAATCTATAATCCAAATACACTGGTGGAAAATTGAAATCCAATCAATTCTATAAAACACATTGTTTCGAGAGTCAACCTTTTGGGAAACGCTCCCTGGAATAGTGATAAAAATGGCAGCAAAACCTATTAATTCTCCAGTCTGACGTTCAAATTTGCTGCAAGGTGCGTGGTAAGGTTGACCAGTAATAGAACGAGTTTTAACCAATGGGCATCTGCTTCGTGTAAAACTCAAAAAATTATTTAAAAAAATAAAAATTTTAATAGACCACGTTTTTAAAACGGACTAAAAAGTATAAAATAATTTCTTCTAGCCCCATACGGATTTATAACCCCATACAGATTCAAAACGAAAAACGTGGGGCGCATGTAATAGATAATTGATGTATAAATAGTTTATTTCACTCACTAGCAATTTTATTGCAATGGAAATGATATGAACTGTTGTGTGAGTTTTCTCAACGACAGCTACTCCCTACACTCCTTACTATTAAATATTGCATGCGCCCCACGTTTTTCGTTTTAAATCTGTATGGGGTTATAAATATGTATGGGGCTAGAAGAAATTATTTTATACTTTTTAATCCGTTTTAAAAACGTGGTCTATTAAAATTTTTATTTTATTTAAATAATTATTTTCTGCTTTTTAGTCTTCTGTGTGTGAAATTTTGCAATCGATTTTAAACATCTTAATGAGATTATGACGGAGACAAGTGGCAAATTTCAGGTTTATTTCAGTTTCTCTGCACCTGATCATAAATAAAAAATTGTTATTTTCCTGAAAAAGTAAGTTATGTGACGCAGAGACCTTTGAGATATAATGAAAAACGTACTGCGCATGCGCAAAGATATGGTTAAAATATGGGGGTGCTTCGATGATCCCATGGGCCATCCATATACCCAAGAACCAAGTCTGTAATGTTAATAGTTTTCGAGATATAATGAAAAACGTACTGCGCATGCGCAAAGATATGGCTAAAATATGGGGGTGCTTCGATGATACCATGGGTCATCCATATACCCAAGAACCAAGTCTGTAATGTTAATAGTTTTCGAGATATAATGAAAAACGTATTGCGGATGCGTCATGCAAAATATGAAATGACAGACAAACGGACAGACAGACAGACAAGAAAGCGAATTAATAATGCATTGTCATCTAGTTCTGAACTATGTTTAAAGTTTCAAGTCTCCAGCTCATCGGGAAGTTAGTTTAAATTCGATCGCAAGATTTGTACCGAACAGACAGACAGACAGACAAGAAAGCGAGTTAATAAAAACGTGGTAAAAAAGAATGATTAGAAAACTGAATTATTTGCAAAGAGGATATCTGTTATCTATTTCCATAGCATATAGAACAAATCTATTTGTTTCCCTACAAGTAATTGTAGGTCTACATCTTGTCCATTTAAAGTTAAAACAAAAAGCTGGAATAACAATATTTTTTAGATTAAAAAAGCAATATGCCGATGCAGCTGGAATTCTACCACAATATATAAATAAAAAAAATTACATGTTGGGCATCATATCCATCATTGGATGTTAATCATGTCATATTTAATATTGATAAAATATTAATCAAATAACTTAAATAGTAGGGGAGTTGTTTAACAATTTAAAGGAATATATACAAACTAGCTGAAAACCCGGAGTTGCTCAGGATCCCTGTTTTTTTTCCCTACAAACATTATCACTATCATGCTCCAACAGACGTAATTTTTCTTTTAATCCTTTCTTGTTGAATAAAAACTTTCAAATATAGCCTTTTTATCATCTTATAACAGTATGGTTTGAATTAAAATGCGAGAAAATTTGAAAAAGAATGTTTATTTTAAATGAAACTAACGTCATTGGATGTTCCAGCGCATGTTAAAAGCTACGAAATGAAAATGGAAGTTAAGTGCATGCTACAAAATAGCAGCGGAAGTGAGAAGTCTACTTTGATAAAAAAAAGCGATATTTTCTAAGCTTTAACTGTGGTTAAAACATTTGAATAAAGGATTTGATGAAACAGCACATTGGATTTTATAACAATAGAAACATTTTTAGAATTTGAGTTTAAAATAAATTTTGAAACCTTAAGTACAGTTAGAGAAAAAATTGTGAAGTAATTAAATTGGTATTATTGAAAAGTTCATTTTTTGTTCCTTAGGGTGATGTAAAAATAATTTTCGTACCATAAGTATTTCAGAAGTTATTAGCCGAAAACATCTAAAATTAGCTTAATTTTCGTTATATAATTAAATGTCTTAAGAATTAATTAGTTCTGAAAAATGAAAATAGCACAGTTGACCTTGAAATGTGCTCTATAATGTCGTGTGCAAATTTCATGGCCCTATCATTCACCGTTTAGGAGGAGTTCTTGTGACCGACAAACCGACCGACAGAATGTATTTTTTGTTTTATATTATAGATGTTTCAATGGTGTAGGTGCGGCGTTCTGTTTTATAGAAAATAAATAAATAGTTTATCATTGGTCAACAAAACTTTGAAAGAAAAGACAGTATTCCAAGCTGAAATATTTGCTCTATCAGAAACACTAGATTACACATCAAAACATTTTCGGAATGAAACAATTGAAATGTTTGTCGACGATAAATCTACTTTCATCATGGCTTCATCAAACCTTAAAACTAACAATAATATAGCAAGAAAATTTTCTAAAGAATTATGAAAAAATACAAATATTCATATCAACTAGAAATAAGTGCACTCGGGTTACAATGGTAAATGGTCGGTGGACAATTCAAGAGCTGAGTGGATGAACATGTGAAGTGACAATTAAACGAATTTCAGAAAACGAGCTTTAAAGTTTAGAGGTTACATTTTTTTATTTTTTCACTCAATTTTTGCTGTTCCGGCACTTTTTTGACGAGAAAGAATTCACAATATTTTATGCTTATTGACATGGTTATAGCTTTTTTTAATTATAGAGAAAATTATTAATCTTTTGCACTTAACATGTTCTTCTATGCAGGTGTCAAAAAACTTCGTTTGCTTAGTCATGGAAGTACATGTTAAGTGCATGTTACTTTCTGCACAACGTAATAGTGGTAGATTAAATACATACAAATAATAAAGAATTATCAAAATTGTATTACTATAAAGCTCTATATATTTTCAACACCAGTTGAACAACAACAAAAAGCAAATTGGATGTTGAAATAGCACAAAAACACACAAGAGGATCACAAAATTATATGTAAGTTTGGGAAACAATAAAAATAAGAGTATTAATTTTTTGAATATTAATTATTCGGTTGTCGTAAATATTATCATCATATTTTTACAATTTCATTTAACATGGCTTTTTTTTTACAATTTCATTTAACATGGCTTTTTTTTTACAATTTCATTTAACATGGCTTCTTTTCTTAACAGCAGCTCTTTCGTCTAAACTCTTGATACATAAAAAAACGCAAACTACTTTTGTACGAAATTCAATGTAGATAATTTCTGTTTTATTTGTTTCTCGCTGGACTCAATAGTTTTCGAGATATTTAAGAGAAACTGAGAAAATCCACTTTTGAAACCCCCGCAACCCCAACCGGCAGAGACTGCTAGTATGTCCTTTAAAACACTACCCCCCCAGCACTATGCCTTATTTCCAAACTACAGCTTTTATTTTTTTTATTTTTTATTCGTTTACTAGACTATAAACTATTATTCAAAATGGTCACGTGCATACTTTAAAAATATATTAAAACAACTCAACTTCAGCGCGTAAACACGGTAACATCGCACCAGTGTTACACATCAGATTTCCTATCCTTTTGACTTCGCCGGTTATAATTATAAATTGAATGAGAAGAACCGGGAATAATTTTTATTAAAAATAAATGCAACTCAAGCGGAAATTATAAGCAATAAAAGTATGTGATGTGATTCAAAACGGTGTGGATAAAATATCCAACTATTAATCCGGTATTTTTATACATTATTGGGCTAAAATAAATTTATTCCTTTAACTTTTAAGCATGGGATACATAGGCGCGCTCCGAATTAAGGCCCATGATGACGTAATTCAAAGAAAGATTTTGCGCATTTGTGGACCCTCCTTTGGTCGCATCCTCATTTGTGAGTATAAATATGGATTTATTACAAGCTGAGAGTCCATTACAAATTTAAAAATATGTTTTAATCCAGAAATAAAGAATGCTAGAAGAAGAAATCGGCCACACACACCCTTGATTAAAATTCGAGCAATACAGAAATAAGTCTGGACCACGTGGAATCCTCAAAACACAGTTACAGATGTCTGCCTTTTACAGAATTCTATAGAAATTTCGAATTCAAAATTGTTTGTGCTGTAACATTCAGGAGAGTTTTAAAAAGGCAATGCTTACAAAAGGTGTCTCAGAACTCAAAGTACAAACCTTGAGGGGAGGTAATGAACATCGTTAGGAATCATAATCACTTAAGAATTCATGGTTGGAAATACCATCCTTAAGTCATGAAGAGACATAAAAAAATACTAAGAGCACAAGGTGAAAAGGAGTGACAAGGAGTCCCCCAAAAAACAATAATAGTTACAAGATTCTCAGGAAGTGTTGAAATTTCTCTCATTGGAACTGATGAACGCACACCATCTACGCTGCATGAATTACCGAACATTCTCAAATCGGGTTTCCGCGGATCACAGCAAAACTCTTGCCATCAGGTTCAATTCAGAATCTACAGGAGTTTCATGTACAATGACCTTCAAGGCAACACATAAAAAATTAAAGAGGTGATAAATAAGGTTATCTGGGAGGACATGCGACCGGTTCACCACGCCCAATTCATCTTCGTCCAAACAACGGGTATCCTGCATCGGTACTGTGAAGAATCCATGTTCATACAGTTCTGATGCACATGAGCAAACATGTGAGGATTTGTGGTGCGCCTCGATACAAACGTCTTCCGTCACAATTCTACATAACATAACACTACTCCATGCCCCTGCAACTATAACATATGGTTATTTAAGCAGTGACGTGGTCATGAAGTGGAAGAAAAATCACAACGCCCGAGGGGGTGACCTCTCTTAAAACTTGACAATTATCTATACCGCTGCCTAATTAAAAACGCAACAAGTCTACAAACATTTACAGGAGCATTAGGAAGGATTACTATTGTGCTATACATTATAAAAATATCTTGGAAGCACAGAAAAATAAAACCTTGAAAAACACAAAATTACACAGTTATACATGAAATAGCTGGAAAATAATAAAAACAAAATGCAATGGAAAAACTATACAAAGAGTAAAAAATACATTAAAAAAAACAGAAAATGAAAGGAAAAAGATGAAAAACAAATTAATACAGTAATAAAAATAACATAAAAATGTACACAAGAACAGAGAGATGGGCCGCGCAGTATTTTAAAAAGTTTGATTTTGAAGAGGAGTTAGATGATGGAACTCTGAAGGAGAGACACGGAGGATCTTAGAAGAAAGTCCTGAAAGAACGATAAAGCTGTTCTGAGTTCATTAGGGGATGATGGGCTGAAGAGGAGGCGAAGTTGAATGTTGAACTGGTGAAACAGGGCCTTCCATCTCCAGAGGAAAGGATGGAGTGATGAAGACGCAGGAAGGAAAGTTGAAGCTTGGAAGGATTTAATTTCCCTCATCGCAGGAGAAAGAGGAAGTTCGGATACAGAAGTTGCTAATTTTGAAAATGATGGCCAAGATTGTGGGAGTTCTAATGCACATGAGCAAACATGTGAGGATTTGGGGTGCGCCTCGATACAGACGTCTTCCGTCACAATTCTACAGCAGGGCTCCCGTTTCCGTTAGCTATGTCAAACATAAAGTGAATATCGGCCAACTCGGCGTTCGTGACGTTCTGTTGGCCGCACTCAGTTTACATCTATAATGCCCCCCCCCAAGTTCTGCCTATTCCATTCATCCGACCATGCATTCCTATGTGATTATGTATTCTACCTCCACTCCAAGTTTGTACTTAGAGTTCCGGGAAACCCTGTGTGCTGGATGTTATCTGTGAACTGAGTGATGCAGCTTGTTAATGAAAATAGCTAAAAACTCTCTCTACTGCAGGCCAGGCTGGGCATAAAGCTGTCCATTTCTCGTCGTGTTACTCAGTGATATGCTTTCCT
>BGPR01054482.1:0-10200 GCA_013235015.1 Araneus ventricosus
TGAATGACTTCGGTGGTGGAAATCTGTATTTTCGTTTCTGAGATGTTGCAAATGTATACTATTATGAATGACTTCGTTGGTGGCATTCTGTACTGTTTCGATGGAGTTAGTCCCAAAGTGATGATTGCATCTTCAAATAAAATGGGTTGAAATGTACCTAGGTATTCGTTAATTGTGTATAAAATCTTGAGGGAAAATTTTTAAAGACGACTGTGAGGATCCTTGAGGACAAATGCATGTGTCGAGAGAAAATCCATGTGCCAAAAATTGGCTATTGATTCCTATAGCGGTTTTCCTTATCACTGTCCCTGAATAATTTTCAAAGCAGACAAAATAATGATCATAATCTTTTAATACCTGAAACTATAATTAATAGAACCGAATTAGTTTGTTTGAAACAGAAATTTTAAATGATTCCCACACGCGAACTAATTTTAAAAATAATTAAATTGATGTTGCTGCTCTGCAGTCAAACTGGAAAAGCCACGACTGAAAACTATTAATCGGTGCATTAAGACATCATAAATTGTGGGTTCAAACGTCAAATAATGTACTACATGATATTGGCATTCCAAAAGTACTGAATAGTGCGTGATTCTGACAAATTTACAAATATTAGTTGGCAATAAAATTCAATATAACGTCATGATTTTAGGTGTTACATTAACATTTTCAATACAATTATACAGAGATCAATTTCTTTTAGTTTATATTCAGTTAATGCTTAATTCTTGAACTAGTTATACACATGCTTTTACATAAAACTTATTCTGCGATCCGATTTTCCAGAAGAATAAGTAGAACATCTTGTTCTTGATCTACAACTTTTTTTTGCGATTTGAATATAATTAAGCTAATTGGTATCAAGTACTTGGCCATGAATGAGTTAAGATCCTAAATCATCAAAATCAAAAAGATATTCTGATTATTTAATACTCGATTTCCCGGAGCTCTGTGTGTTCCGGTATATTATCTAATCAAAAGGCAACGGAATCCTATCTCAGCCCGTGCAAAAAGAAATTTCTTTTTCGTAAACATCGCACAAGCCTTTTTCATCTCCGAAATTTTGTTTATCTTATTATCTCAGAAGAGAGATTGTCTGATGCCAGGAAGCAATTTCAAAGCACACACATCTCTCAATATATCGAGGATTTTCCTCTTTTTTTCTCAAAAAGAAATAAAGATGCCCCGGGTCTTACGGTAAACAGTTTTCGTCGTCGTCGTTGTCGGAGGAAGGAATAAATGTCCCTCGAACCGTTTGGCGTCTAATGCAATTTATTTCGAGGAGTTAATAGTCTGTGAATGGTTTTTCACTTCCTCCATCGAATGCAGAAGAGATTTCTGGAAGAAAAGTTTGAGAGATATTATTTGTTTAACAATCTTTGTCGAGCGGAAATATGCAACTTCATGAAAATAAACTGCCTTTTGTTTGTTTCTTGGGCCGAGAAGATATCAGTAATGTTCCAGGAAATGTTATTTTTTGAGTTATCTTGTAAAATTTATTTCTTTATCCATTTTTACATTTACAGTCGAAATATTTTGCATCAAATTTATTTGTTCTCCGTCTGAAATGCAGGCGCAAATCGAAGTCGCGTTTTTATGCTAAAGATGCCAGATTTACGATCTTTTTCATATCTCGTTTTATAATACAAGGCGTTTTTATCGGTAATGGGAAAATTTCCTATCATTTCAAGAATTCTACATTTATTATTTTTCTCGATATTGTTTATAAGAAAAACTGGAAAATCAGTTTCAAATTACGAGATATTTTGAAATGACTTAACATGTCTTCTTCTGTACTTATTTACTATTATTTTTTAATCCGTGTAATGTTAGATTTGCAAATATTTAAGAGGTGTAAGGTTAATATTTAAGAGGTAAAGTAAATATTTAAGAAGTAAGGTAAATATTTAAGAGGTAAGGTAAATATTTAAGAGGTTAATGTGTGTAAATATTTAAGAGGTTAAGGTGTGTAAATATTTAAGATGTGTAAAAAGTGTAAATATTTCATTCATATTTGAGCCCTTGTTCAAAATTTACAATTTCTACTATTATTTTCAAAATAATAAAAGTAACAATGACAGATGTTTGATACCTTCTTTAAATCTAAGCTTCCGAATGAACTCGCATATCTCTTCATAGTTCTGTTGTCTTTTCTTTAAATGTTATGACTGAACCACTTAAAATTTGAACTACTTTTTCAGTGCTGCAGATATTTTTGTGTATGTGTGAACGAGATACGCAGGTTACTTTAGGTTTCGGGGTCACGTGTAAGTCTCAGAGGGTATATGACATTGCCTTAACAGAGGAACAGGTCGCCCTATTCTATAAATATATTTAATTTTTTTAAATTGTATAATGTAATCTTTTTCAGCAAGAATAGTTAAGAAAATCATCTCAATTTATAAGATTTAATTAAAATATTTCCAGCATCAAGTTTAAAAGAAGTGAATACATGTTCACGTCAATAGCGGCAAAGTCAATTAAATTGCTTAATCCATTTCTGCAACTTGGAAGAAAATGCAATTCACATCGCAATGCGTCGTAAGACAGTGTGAAGTTAGACTTTAGATGGCAGACGCAGATACATTTATTATTGAATTGTGACATTGTGTGAAATCATACCATTTCGAATACATATTTAAAATAAATTCTATCACTGCCTGAACGTTAAGACATAACTTCATAATCGCATAAATGTGACCTATTTTTGTCTAATGTTTTCCTCTCTTACCCTCATTGAATGGTTAGAAGGCTGCAGAGGCTTAGTTGTAAAGTCCGCAGTCAGAGCTAATTTATTTAGTGATGCGATTTACCTTTTACTTCCCATTTCAGTGTAGTATACGACTGTAAATAAGCAGTAGATTAGAAACTCTAAGAACACATTCCCCTAATCATCAAAATTAGAAATTTCTGAAATGGTAACATATCCCATTTGTTAAGCAGATACATTAAACTACATCTTAAATATCAATGCTATTTGTTTACGAAAATATTTTACAAAGCTATAAAGTGGTCTTCCTGAGATGCTAATCTTGGCGACAAACTTGGCGATAAATTTGGCGACTTGGCGTTGAAGTTGGCAACTTTGGCTACAAAAGGAATTTTCTGGAAGGACCTCGAACTGTCAACCTATTTCTACTGGCTTCATGAACTTTCTGTAGATTACATCACTTCCTACGTAATGACCTCACTTCCTGTTGAAAAAGTATAAGAGCAAGCTCTCAAGTCAAGAAGAGTCAGTTGGATTTTGATCAGCAAGCAAGCTGGCGAGCTAACAAGGAGCCTTTGAGCGTTGTGTTTAGATTTAATGGTAATCTCTGTTGTGAATTTTTACAAGTGCTGTTTTAATACTTGTGCTACGTTTCTTTACTTAGAATATTTGTAAAATAAAGAGCTTTATTTTTTAATACTGCTTATTGGACTGCATTCACGTACACCCACAAGACGATTTTGTCACAAAATATATATACACCACACTCATATTTATTTCGTATGTACAAAAGTACTCTGTTCACCAGTGGCGTAGCGAGGGTTAGTGGCGCTTGGGTCATTACATGATTTTTTCGCCCCTCCCCATCATCATCAGTGAGTTAGCTCGTTAGTGAGTTATTTCTTTCACCCCCTCATCGTTTTCGACTTTAAAAAGTGACGTACAAGCATTAACGTTTTGCCAACACGGCCAGGAGAGTAGCGGAAGTAGGTGGCTCTAAATCCTTACACGATGCCTTTCTAATATATAATACAGTATTCCAATAAACAAGGCAGCCTAGTCGATCAACACGTTCAAAGTCGATCAACATTCACACCCTCCGTGATCCAAGTGCACTCCTTATATAGTCTCCTCGACAGGCCATGACGTCACATGGAGTTTTCTCGTGTATTCCCTTTCCTAATAGAGATATCGAGAAAAGGGTAGCATTTTCTGGAATCGTCTGTTTGTCGCCAGAGTCGCCAAGTTCTGCGCCAAGAGCAGGGGTCCCGGAATGGCCGATGTCCATAACTCCATACTTACCCCCTGTAAAACTCCTTCCCCAACTATAAGACCAGCGAGGCAGGAAAGCGACTTTACATCTTTGCAACAATATTTAAAATAAATTCTCTCACTGCCTGAACGTTAAGACATAACTTCAGACAACGTCAGTTTTATTGAATCGCATAAATGTGACCTATTTTCGTCACATGGATTTTTCTCGCATATTCAAGCCCTTTCCTAATAGAGATATCGAGAAAAAGGTCTCATTTTCTGGAATCATCTATTTGTCGAAAAGGTCAGGGACCCCGGAAGCATATTTACAAACCCTACCCTGATAGAACTGAGGCAGGAAATCGGCCAATACCATTGGCTACGAGGGGCAGTGACGTCGTTTTCAGCTCTCGCACGTAGCGTACTGCAATCATAACAAAACAAGAGTCGTCCTACTTTTCTCCGTTTTCCCACAGTTGAGCACAGAAAACATTCTTCCGTGGGTTGTAATATTTTTAAAAATGAAATTATTTTTTTAAAATATCATAAAAAATAAAACATCCCACACTGTAAGAAATTATATTAATGAAAAGTCTAATGATAACAACTTTATTTGAAGGGTATTAACTAACAGGTTAATGTTGTTATGTTTTTTTGACGTCATTCCAGTGAGAATAGTTCATTTGATCTTTCAAAGTGAACTAATCTAACTATAATTAATGCCAAATAATAGTAAAATTATTAATTATTATTATAAAGGTCAATAATAATAAAACGAAAAAAAGGATAATCGCTAGACTAAATAAAATTGCTACGTAGGTGCGTGTCGTAGAACAAAATTCGCGAAGTCCAAGCAACGGAAACCTAAACTAATTCAAAGTCAACATTCAATCGCTTGCTTTGTTATAATTTCCGTACGAGAGCAAAGAATGACGTCTTCGGCTCTTGGCGAAGCGAGCCAATCATATTGTCCGATTTCCTGCCTCAGTTCTATCAGGGTAGGGTTTGTAAATATGCACCCCGGAATGGCTGATGTCCATCACTCCATACTTACCCCTGTAAAACCCCCTCGCCAACTATGAGACTAGTGAGGCAGGAAAGCGATATTACATCTTTGTAACAATATTTAAAACAAATTCTCTCACTGCCTGAACGTTAAGACATAACTTCAGACAACATCAGTTTTATTGAATCGCATAAATGTGACCTATTTTGTCAAATGTTTTCCCGTCTTACACTTATTGAACCGTTCCCAGATAGCAAAGAAGGTTGCGGAAAAGTCGCCATTTCACTTTCCATAGGCTGTCCGCGAAAGCATTTCCGCGCAAACCGTTTCGGAAACCGTTGCCGCAAGGTTTACATAAGAAAGCTTCTTATGAACTACCTTACCGACAAGGTTTGAACGACAAGTCCGCGAAAGCATTTCCACGCAAACCGTTTCGGAAACCATTCCCGCAAAATTTACGTAGATAAGCTTTTTATGAATCACCTGTTAAATCGCGTGTAGCCTCGTCCGGTGTAGTGGTTATTGCGTTTGCATTCCAACTCTAGGAACGCGGGTTCGATCCCCAGCTGGGAGGAATTTGAAGTTTGTCGGAGTACGGCTTTGAAAAGGCGGTTCCTCTCTGTAGGAATACGGCTTTGGAGTTGGGAAGGGGTTCTATTTTTTCCGCCGAAGGGGGGCTGTTAACAACCTTTTGAAAAGGCATGAAACAAGCTTGTAATAAAAGCTTGGGGAAATCTTACTAAAAACCTTGTTTCTTGTTGACTAGCGAACCTTTCCGCAACCTTTCCGAAAGGTTCAACCCTTGTCATGGAAACCTTTGTGACAACCCTTTACCCTTGCTGATGACAAGGTTTCCAAAACCTTTTAGACAAGCTTTCTTTGCTATTTGGGTTAGAAGGCCGAGGAGGCTTAGTTGTAATGTCTGCTCTTTGAAAGGTGGAGGGACGAATCCTTGATTCTAGATCTCTCCATCTAGCAGTTGGACCTGATATATTGTCGCTGTCACATCAAAATGCCGTTTGCCAAAATACCAGACATAGCAAAGCATTAGAAATTTTTAAACAGCAAGTGGAAGCAGTAGTGACATGTGGCATTTTGTGACAACATACAATAAACAAATATGCTTTACAACAATTTGAGAGCAGATGTAGCTTAACTATACAAGTGTTTTGTGTCATTAAAATGTTTGGGCAAATTTGGCATAAGACATTTTGATATAACAAAAAAGATGTGTTAAATCTGCCGATTTGAGTCAAATGTCATTCTACTGATGTGGCATGGAAGTTTAGAGAATTGGGTGTCTGATCAGGTGTCGTCCACATCGTCTGGATACGGTTTAAAGTAACTAACTAGTTCAGTCCTAAAATGAACTTGGTACTGCTTTAAAATGGGACTTTTATTTAACGAAGATGAACTGTCTCGCCGTTTACTCGTAGAAATAATAGCGCATCTTCAACAAAATAATTTTTCACAGTTGGCCTAAAAATTGCCTGTGTTTATATAGACATAGTGCCTATATATTCCATACAATGCTTGCGAAACTATAGAAAAACAAAAGAAAGTAAAAAAAAAAATCAATTTCTTACTTTTTGTAGAATGAATGAATTTTATACAATGGCAATAACATATACGCAGCATTCAGCTTCAAACTCTCTTCAGAAGGATAATATAGTTTTGAAGCAGAAAAAAATAGTTTTGAAGCAGAAAAATTTAAAGGTGCAAATAAACAAACTCCGACACAATTACAATTTAAGATATTTAATACTCATTATATTTTGCATTTACACATTATAAGTAGGGATGTAACGAATATTCGGCCATTATATGGTATCCGGCCTATTCTGCTCTTTTGCCGAATATTCGGTTTGGCCGAATACTAAACAGATATTTGGACCAATATATTGAAGATGATAATAATTTTTAAAAACGCGCCTTTAAATATATTTAATAAAGATTATTGCAGAATTGTATTTCAGTACATTTATTACCAAAATTTTCTCCTAAAATTTACTCAATTTTAAATTTTATAGTACAAAAGCATTCAATAATGCCACAGAATGAAGAGGGTTTCTCATTCATTATTAACGGAATTAATGTGTTTTAAAATATTACAACAATACAAGGCGTTAACATTTTTAAATATAGAAATAATAAAAAAATCAGTGTTATTTACCTTTAATTTTTTATTAAAATTAGAGAAATATTTTATTTACAAGCAAAAGTGAAATGTTTTTAAAAAGTCGACATCTTCCGGATATTTGGTATTCGGCCAAATCACTATTCCGTACATACCTAATTATATGGAAAAAATTATACTACCTTTGTGAACGAAAATTATAGAGGTTTTATTTTTTTTAAGAAAGATTTAACTTTTGAGCACATTTCCCAAAATAACTACCATTTTGCCACAAATAGCCACAAATAGCTATTTGGTTCATGTTGCACATGATTTTTTAAAACATGACGCTATTTCCAATCCGATAATCTGTGTAACGCTTCAAAGGTGGCTGATTCAATCGCAGATAGAATTTTTAACGTCAACGATTGAATTCTCTTATTTTTAAGAAGGATTTACTTCATCCGATAAGCGTTATCTCGACAACCAACAATAAATCACATTAAGTGAAGTTTCCTTGCCTCCTGGTCTTAACCTAAAGCGAATGACAGTGTACGTTATTGCTTCTTAAAATCCATTTGAAACTTCTAATGATGATAATGTACAATTAATTATGAAATAAATAAATATACAAAAATATTAAATTGTTTCAACGCCAAAATGCAGTTATTACAATTACTGTTTTCTTTTAGCGTAAGAACTTATAAGACTTATAAGAATTAATAACCTGGACAGATTTTCACAATTACATTAATCTTCGAACGAGAAAAATTTTGTCTCCCAAAAATGATCGGACAATTGCGTAGTTCGTCGAAATGGTATTTCATATACTAATAAAACTTGATATTTCATAAAGGGAATTTTTTATGATATCTTTATGCTACTCTTAACATAACCACACAAAGCATTTTGAATACAACTTAAAACTTATTTTTTAAAAAATCAACAATCAAAACGTAACCAAAAAGTTACCTCACAAAAATCATCGGACACTTCAATAAAATCTTTATATATCAGTAAATATAGTCATATTTTGGTAATTCTTTTTATTTAGTTGGGGATATCCTATAGCATCCATAACGAGTTTTAAGCATCTGGACAATGACTGCACTAGTGTTTTTGTAATTTCGGCTTCAATATTCTTCCTTTCTTGCACCAGCAGCGTTTTTAGTTCAATTTTCGTTTTAATGTGTCTTCGAGCTCTAACCTCTAGTTCTCAGCAAATGTTCTTAATGGGTTTAAATTCTACGATTGGGGTTGAGTTTTTAAAACTTCTGGACAGTTATAGGGACATTATGCCATCAATAAACGCCAAATGACACAGGCCTGTTGCTAATATGCGCCCCCGCACAAAAACGCCTTCACCTGCTTCACTGTCCCAGCTAAGTTCTTTGGATTAAGTTCCCCATGTTTTCTCCTCCACACCATTAAAAGCCCATTGCTACCAAAAATATTAAATATGTTCTCATCTGCAAATAGGATGATATTTAACTTATTTGTCAATGATTTCGCGAAGGAAAGTCTTATATTTCTGTTCTTCGTGCTCGGAAAAAAATTTTTCTGGATGAATGCCCACGTGTAACAGCTGATTCCAGAACTCAACATGCAGTTTTCTGTGAAACTGAAGTAGACAATTTTCTATGAATTCTGTAGAAACTTTGAAAGCCCTCAGCCTTGGATTCTTCGCAATTTTTTTCAGGATAAATCTTTGATCATGTCGAGTTAGCTTTGCTGGACGACCATTTTTTGTCTTGTTTCCGATTCGATCTTGATCTTCCAAAACGTTCTAACACAGAGTAAACAATCGAATGGGATAAATATACTAATTTAGCGAGATTTCGAATCGATTTATCATTTTGATAGCGAAAAACAATTATATCTAGAACATCATCCTTTGTTTTCTTACGCTTACGAGTCATTTTCAAATATATAGAATATTTTTTTGAGAAATATATATACAAAGTTAGAAGCCAAGCGAATTTTAAAATTTCACCACTATGTAAGAATAAAAATGTGACTGATGATAATTTTTCTGATGAATTCATCCGAAAATGCGTTGGTGTCTGATTACTATTTTTTATTTGTTTTTTCGTTGTCTGTTTGCATTTTCATTTTTTTTTAAAAATTGTTCCATATTTAAATAAAAATATTTGTTAGATTTTATTCAGAATTAAATTAAGGTACTACGAAACTTTATTGAACATTCTTTTCGAATTCACTATTAGCAATAGGGTCTTTGCTATAAATTTCTAAAGTGTCACTTTCGGGAATCTTCGTATGTACTGAAGCATCTTGTTGGGAATTATATATTTTATCTGCTTCGCTACCAAAGGCATCGGAGATAAAACTGGAATATATACCAAAACATGAAATTCAAACTTTTAGAATGAAAATGTTTTTTTATATATAAACTTGAAGAAACCAATCGTCAATTAAAATAAAAGAAAATCAAAATTGTCACCATTTTGAAGTAAAATATCACATCTTGCTCAGAGATGCGGAATATTGCAGAATATGTAGAAGATTTTATTCTTACCTGTAAAAGAAAAAGTATAATTTATTATTTATTTATTAATCACAGGTTATTGTCAAATTATGTAAAAAAAATGTCAATTTTTTAACTTTAGTACTTAACACACCAAGTCCATAAGTCCGTAAAGTAGGAATGTCTAAAAGCTCTAAGACTACATAAAACAGTGGCAATAAAACACAGCGCAGAATGACTTACAGCCTTCATGAGGCAGTCTGCCAAGTGACACAGGTGGATTCAGACAGATTATTATTGTAGTGGGATTTTTGTTTTAACATTCATGTTGTAGTCTGCGATTCCATTAATGCCTGACCTCCAGATGCTTAGAGCAATGTCGCTTTATTAAAACTGCCATCTGCGATTAAATTAATACCTAATCTCCAGATGCTTAGAGCAATGTCACTTGGCATGCCGCCTTATTAAAACTGCCATCTGCGATTCCATTAATGCCTAATCTCCAGACGCTTAGAGTGATGTCATTTGGCATGCCGCCTTATTAAAGCCGCCATCAGCGATTCAATTATTGCCTAATCTTGCTTAGAGCAATGTCACTTGGCATGCCGCCTTATTAAAACTTCCAT
>BGPR01054483.1:0-10200 GCA_013235015.1 Araneus ventricosus
TTTTCATTTGTATGAGTTCGAAGATGTCTATTTAAATGACTCTTCAGAGAAAAATCTTTGTTGCATACATCACAAGAAAAGAGCTTTTCATTTGTATGAGTTCGAAGATGTCTATTTAAAACACTCTTCTGAGAAAAATCTTTGTTGCATACATCACAAGAAAAGGGCTTTTCATTTGTATGAGTTCGAAGATGTATATTTAAATGACTCTTCTGAGAAAAATCTTTGTTGCATACATCACAAGAAAAGGGCTTTTCATTTGTATGAGTTCGAAAATGCTCATTTAAAATACTCTTCCGAGAAAAATCTTTATGGCATATATCACAAGAAAAGGGCTTTTCGTTCGTATGAGTTCGATAATGCTCATGTAAATGACTCTTACGAGAAAAATTCTTACAACATACCTCACAAGAAAAGGGCTTTTCATTTGAAAGAACACGATGATGTCTAACTAAACTTTTTTCACAAGAAAATCCTTTTCCACATACATCACAAAAATACAGTTTTTCTTTTGTATGAGTTCGAAAATGTTTATTTAAATTACTTTTCTCAGAAAAATCTTTAAGGCATACATTACAAGAAAATGGCTTTTCATTTGTATGAATTTTATAATGACGATTTAAATTACTTCTCTGAGAAAATCCTTTACAACACGCTTGACAAGAATAGGGTTTTTCTTTTGTATGGGCATGAAAATGTTTTTCTAAAAGCTGTTTCTGACAAAAATCCTGACCACAGACACTACATTCAAAATAATTCTGAATCGTATGAATTACATTTTCATCAATATCAACTGGTTCCATACATAGATCACTAGTCAAATGTGTTTCATTCCGCTTGATATAAGTCTCCATCCTTTATGTTCTGCATCAGAAGTTGAATCAAGGAAAATTGTTCAATTGCAGTGTTTTGCTTTATTTGAAGAAACACCTTCTTTCTGTTGTGTCCGGAGATCTTAGAAGTAACCTGGTAAAGAAAACGGAATTTTATTACCACTTAAAGTTATAAAAATAATTTTTTATGTAAATGTACTTTTTATTGAAAAAATAAAAGCAGAGTACTGTCTTCTTGACTCAGTGGCGTAATGACTAGGGAGTAAGGAGGTGTAGATGCCCCAGGCACCAGTTTTATGAGACGCCATGGTGTGAAAACTACTGCGTTTAGTCATCAAAAATTGATGGGGTGTCTAAAAATAATACCATGCCCAGGGCATCATTTGCCCCTGTCAAGTCACTGATAATGATTGGAATAAAAAAAAATCATATTCCCGGGTGCCACTTACCCTCGCCAAGCCACTGTCTTGACTTGTGACATTTTATGAAGTTATGTTTTCAATGACACTTGTTTGAATGATTTTTTTCTGATTTCCAAAAATAAAATAATAACAATTAACTATAGCAATGAAAACTTCCACAGAAATAAAGGTATCTAATGGTTTCAATGAAAAAAGTCACGCAGTACATGAAAAAAAAAAAAAAAAAATGCAAAAATGAAGTATTTATAAATTTTTCTTCAGGGAGATTGCTAGCACTTTTCAAAAGATCTGTAAAATTGTATCTACATTATGCAGAGAACAAAATTATGCACAAGATTGTTATAATTAAAGATATCATTATTCTTACGTACTCTACTGAAAAAGAAATATTTATTTCCATGTATTGTACGCCTGCGGATCAGTGGCGGAATTTGACAATATGAGGCCCGAGGCACAAAATTATTTTGATGCCTTCTGCCAAAAAAAACTCTATTGGTGATACAAATGTGTAACGTAAAATAACTTAATTATTCTTTTAATTCCAGGTCTATGTTTATATTCGTTATTGAATTTGAAGCTAATTCTTGTATTGTTGTTTATCTGATTTCTAACATTTATTTCCCTCATTTTTAGAAAGAATATACTTGGCAAAGTATAAATGCTACGTCATTTTTCATAACGTTATATGTAGGGTTGCCATAATTTCCAGGTATTGATACGGGAAGTTTAATTGCTAAATAAATAAAACATGAAAAAAGTGGGTAGGTAATGGCTTATTATACTGTGATAAAAAAGCAATAAAACTCAAGCAATCTAACAAAATGAACACAAAGACTAATAAAAAAGATGCATAGCAATCCTTTTTAGCCCAGTCATATTTTAAAGTTGATTCTACTTTCTTAATTATATCATTTTCTTCTTTCACATAGTTATAAAATTGGGAGAAATCTTTTTAAAATTATAATGACAAATCAAAATTGCTTCAGTTGTCTCAGCTGACAACCAGTTTCTTTCGTCCAACCGTTGAGTTGACATTAGGGAAAATATTCTCTCCACATTTGTATTGTGGGCTGGAATGGCAAATACGTATTCACATAGCTTTACAGGAAATGACTTCTCATCAATATACTTTGTATCTGCAAAACACTTCAGCAATTTGTCTTGTATACTCAATTTCATAATTGCTTCGCAGCTTTGTTAGTATTATTTCTCTCTAAATAATTTTTTAGCTATACAAGCTTGTTAAATAGAATCTCAGTGTTGCCAATAGCGATGTTTCTTATCTATAAATATGCGATAGTACGTTTTATTTCGCTATTTCTTCCCGGTAGAGTTTAAAAGAAAACGGGACAAACAGTAATATGTGACTGAGTAGTGAAATACAGGACGTATGGCACCCCTAATTATATGTATATATAAAATGGAACAAGAAATTAAAATAACTTTGCATCTCCTTATCTTTTTACTCCAAACAGAGAAGTTTTTCGTTCGATAATCTATATATATAATTCTCTTACGTGGCGACAAAAAAAGGGTCGACTTTCGTAATCGCCGTTTGGCAACAGCTTGCAAGTTTGTTTTGTTAACATTCGATTCGAAGAATTTAGTTTGATTTGATCTGAGACAACGAAATTTTTCCAATTGAGTTTAAGTCGGGCAGATACAATTATAAATCGAAATCGTCGAAAAGGAGAACTGTTGAACAACTGAAACTGTTGAGGAATCTTTCCTAAGACGATCCAATCGGAATGTACAAAATAGAGTCAAGCGTTTTGGTGTATGGAACGAAGTTTCCGAACTGCAGGAACATAGCTGCCTATGACAGGACTCTAGCATGTTTAAAATTTTGGTGTCAAAAGCAGGAATTTTAGAAATTTTTTAAAAAGGCTATTTTGTTAATTCTATAAAGGTAAAAGTAAATAATTACCATGGGTTATTGTTGTTCCTTCTACAAGAATCACCCAACTTTAGGACAAAACATTTATTGACGCATACAGGGACATATAGAAGACAGCATTACACATTGCACACAGCAAGTGAGTAACATCGTTATGACTCGAAGAAGGAATGCGTTAAGTAAAAAGCGGCAGGCGCTGATTCACACAGATAATTCATGCGCGCAAGAAAAATAGTTCGCTCGCCTCAACCCAAGACACCCCTCCTGCGAGTGATACATTTTTTCAACAAAACAAATATTACAAGACATACAGAACACATAAATATACATATAAAGTTAAGACGTTAATGAAATATTTTTTACTGTATAGTTCAACTTCTCTTCGTTTACGGCTTTTGTTAGAAAATTAGCAATTAACAATTCAGTTTGAATATATTTGAATTCAATTACATTGTCTTCCAATAAATCCTTCACAAAGTGAAAACGCAAGTTCATGTGTCTTGATTTATTCGAAGAGCGAGTGCCTTTAATCCACTGAATTGCTGCTTGACTACCTGAATTTAAAATTACAGTAGAATTTATAAATTGTTTGCACTTTAGCTCGGATAATAAATTTACAATCCAAATAATGTCTTTACAAATTTCAGAAATTGCAAATAACTCTGCTTCACATGTTGAGAGACTAACATTTTTTTTGTTTATAACATTTCCAGGAAATTAATTAATTACCTAATAAAATTACACCACCAGAAAATGATTTGCCATTTTCCGCATTTCCCCAACTGGCATCAGGGCTAGCATTCACGAAGCCAAAATCGTTATCATAAAACAATTTTTTATCTTTTGTACCCATCAAATACCTTAACACTCTTTTAGCCAAAATGTAATGTCTTTTTTCTGGTTTATGATTAAATTGCGACAAATAACATGTCAGAAATGATATATCAGGTCGCGTTCTATTAGCTAAATATAACAGCTCACCAATTAATTCCTGATACATAGTAATGTCAATCAGTTCATTTGTAGGCGGGAAACTCTGATCTTCCCCTTTTACAATTGGAGTTTTAACACTTTTACATTAATCTAAATTATACTTATATATATTAATTCAATATATTCAGACTGTGATAAACTAATACCATTTTTATGTTTTACAATTTCCATACCTAAAAACTTAGAGGTTTTGTTTTCATGCACTTCAAAAACACTTTTAATGCTATTTACCAATATCTTGATACATTTCATCATTATTACAAAAAAATAGCCAAATCATCCACATGCATACATAATAAAAGCATATTTTGACCATCAGACTTAATGAACACACAATTGTCAGAAGCCAATTGCGTTAATCCAAATTTTTCTAATTCACTTTTTATTTTCATATACCAATTTCTACCTGATTGTGGTAAACCATAAATACTCCTTTTTAATTTACAAACTTTTCCATCTCCAACCGGTCTCTCGAAGCCAGGCGGAGGCAACATGTACACAGTTTCTTCTATATCACTGTATAAATATGCAGTCTTTACATCAAAGAACCTAACAATCAAATTCAATTTAGATGCAAGTGCAATTAATAATCTGAAGGATTCTATATTTACGACTGGTGAATACGATTCTAAATAATCTTTATTCTTTATTTTATTGAATCCAGCTGCTACAAGCATTGCTTTATATTTTGTTTCCCCATTATCACTTTGTTTCAAGGAATACACCCATTCACTTTTTACTAATTTAGTTTTGCCGGTCTGTCTACAATTTCCCAAACTTTGTGTTTATTTAATGAATCCAATTCATTTTTCATAGCAAATTCCCAATTCTGCCAATCGGCACTATTTTTAGCTTCTAAATAGGAATTAGGTACATTACAAGCTAAATTAGTTGACATCTGTTTGGCTTTGAGCCTTTCCGAACGTCTGACAGGGATCTGATCAACTGGAGTTTCGATTTCACCACCTACGGTATTGGTTGCATCATCCGGCGTTTCGAATGGAATCGAGTAATTATTTTCGTTTGCTGCTGGCTCAGCAGAAATTTCCAAGTGATTTACCTTTGTTTTGTGATCGAACTCGTTTATATCTTGAATGTATTCAAACAATGAATCAATATTCCATGTTTCAACTTTCGTTTTTCCCAAATAAGTACTACCTTTCAAAGATTTATTGAATTTAATTGATCTTTCCTCAATTATTTTTCGGTGTTTGATATCATAAATTCGATAACTCCTCCTATCTCTAGCATATCCTAACATTATATCACATCTTCCCGGAACATCAAATTTATTCCTCATTACTTTCGGAACGTGAAAATAAGCTACACAACCAAATTTTTTAAGATAATTTAGTTTCGGTTTTTTACCTATCCAAGTTTCAAGTGGAATTTTTTCTTTCCCTTTACGAGGTGTTACATTAGACACCTGAGTACTGAAATTAATAGCTTCGGCCCAAAATTTTAATGGAAGTTCACTTTCATACAATAAAGATCTAGCCCTTTCTAGAAGAATACGGTTCGCTCTTTCAGCTTTACCGTTACTTTCACTATCATATGGAATAGTTTTTTCGTGAAATATCCCCGAATTAGCAAGATAAGTATCAAGTTGCTCATTTACAAATTCTAAACCATTATCGGTTCTCAATTTTTTAATTCTTTTATCAGTTAAATTTTCATACTTAGCTTTGAATTGAGAAAATATGTCGAACACTTCATTTTTATATTTTTCAAAAAATAAGTAAAATACATCCCAGAAAAATCATCCACCAACACCATAAAATATTTTGCACCACCATATGACTCAGGCTGGATTGGACCACACAGGTCAGCATGAAGTAATTCAAGAATTTCAGAACTTTGATTTATATAAACATTAGGATGAGTTTTCCTGGTTATTTTACTTATGTCACAAGTTACACATTTAAAATCATTTGCATCATCAATATCAATATAGTCTTTCATTTTCAGCATATACTTAGCATTTAAATGACATAATCTGCTATGCCAAATATCATAATTACTAGTAGACGGATTAGAAACATAACACTCAGAATTATACAATGGCTATAAATATAACTAGCTACGTGACCCGGCGTTGCACGGGCTATCTCGAATAATGCGTCATTCCTTGACGGAGAGAAAAAGTGAGGTCATGTGACACATGCCCAACATTCTCTCCTAAATAAATAAGGAGAAAAGAGCGGTTCAATCATTCCGTCCGCGTAAAGGCTTCAAAATATACTTTTAAAAGATCGCAAAAATAATCTTTATTTTGTAAAATTACGATTCCGGAATTATTTTTTGTCTGGCTTTAGTACGGAAGGAATGAGATAACCCAGCGTTGATCGGAATCCGTATTTTTTCATATGCCCGCCTCCAGTTTATATGCACATTAAGCAAGATGCACTGAGTACATGAAATCTCAAAGTGAAACCTAATAGAAAACAATAGTTTTAGTAAAAACCCTATATGAGCGATTTAATTTTCCCTGATTCTTTATATCAATTACCAAAACCCACACAAAACTCTATCCACATTGACTTGTTGCATTGTTCAGGTTTCCATATTGCAACAATGCATTTTTTTTATTTCTGTCAGCGTCACTTTTTTATTATTGTTGTAACAATGTTCTTTAAAGTAAACGACTTCAACAATAAAATAAATTTTGAATTGCGCTGTAACAATGAAAAGTATTGTTATAAAGTATCCGAAACAATGAAAAGTATTGTTGTAAATTAGTTTTTAATTAATATCTTTTTCACTAATTAAAATTTCGATATTTAAATGGCCGAAATGGATTCCTTGAATTATTCCCCATCTTTTGGTACTTTCCGCGCGCTTCTCCGTTCGGCGGTTCGTGAGAAGATAGAAGGACTTACATACATACATACATACATACATACGTTTGTTTACCTTCGAATTTTAATAGGATAAATTCTAATCTGCCATTATTTTTAAATGCTTTAGTAACCAACTTATTACTTTTATCATATACCAATACACAATTATTATCCTACTTAATTTTATAGCCTTTATCCATTAAACATATTACAAACAACAAATTGCATCTTAATTAGGGGACATAACTAACATTTTCGATAGTTATATTTACAGGCATGAAAGTGCAAGCTGTTCAAAAAAGCTGAACTCTACGCGAATACAAAATTTACCACAAAATCGATATATATATATAGACGCGAAGGCACAAGATGTTACGACTTAAAATACAGTAAAAGCTTAACTAACCGGCATGCTCGGGAAACTCCGATTTCCGGATACCTGAAAATTCCGGATAGTTGAGTGTGACGGAAAAAATGAGGGGAGGCAGATTGTAGACTTTTTTTTTAAGATTTTATCGGCCAAATAATTTGTTTTTGTCATTTTGAAATGTGCATTAAATATAATTTTTAAGAATACTTCTTTATCTTCCATAACATTGTATTTGCAAAACATATTATGAAGATTTTAATTTAACATTGGTGATAAAAATTTTAAAAAAGTATGATCTGTAGCCGAATTTTTACCGTAAATATATAAACTGTAAAAATATAAACATATAAAAATAGCCGACGAAACTGAAAAATATTCTACTCAGCAAGCATAATAAAACTCTTTTAAGTGATCATAAACAAATCCCAGATTGAATATCAAAATTAATTATCTTTTAAAAAATCGCAAGGGTTATTGCACAATACACGCGCCTCCAATTCTTCTGCAGATGATATTACGTAATCGGAATCAACATCTGCCGGTATTTGGAGAGTAAATAAATAAAGGAAAAGAAAGAGACTTGCCAATCTGGAGTAACCCCTTTGAGCTTTTTTTTTTACCGATTCTTTCCCTTTGCCTTTTTTTTTTTGGTTGTCGATTTCGTTTTTAGGTCTTGTTTTTCGGCGGAAGGTGAGGACCTTTTATTTATTTATTTTTTGGTTCTCACTTTTGCTTTTGAACCTCCCCTCCTCCGTAAAACAAGTTTGTGTAAATCACAGTACTGTATATTGTTTTTTTTTTTCTTCCTACGCCCCTCCGTGCGGAACGAACGTTGCATTCCAGAAATAAATTGTCTTCCTGAATGGAACGGCGCGCGCGCG
Source organism: Araneus ventricosus (assembly GCA_013235015.1). Taxonomy (NCBI): domain Eukaryota; kingdom Metazoa; phylum Arthropoda; class Arachnida; order Araneae; family Araneidae; genus Araneus; species Araneus ventricosus. The sequence goes on from BGPR01054483.1 coordinate 8,237, forward strand.
TGCTAAATTTTGGCGCGCAGATGTAAAATTTTTAGAAAAACTCATTTTCTAATTTTTTCCGGTTAGTTGAGCTTTCCGGATACTTGAATGCCGGATAATCGAGAGTTTACTGTACATATAGAAAAAGCAATTAAAAGTAGTATATATAAAATTTTACTTACTATATTTTCTCTATTTGAACAGAATTTTGATTTTTAATTACCATACAAGAGGTTCAGAGTTCCTTCTATTTTCTCAAAGTTGAACAACAACAACAAAGTTGAACATAACAAAATTGCATACTTTTTAAAAATGAAGCAGTTTATTTAAGGGAGGAAAAAAATGCCAAAAGTGCTTAAGAATATATATTATCATATGCAGTAGAAGATCTTTGTAACGCATAACTTGAAACCAGAGGTTGTGTGGTTTATTAGATTTTTGTATAATACAGATCATTTTGCATATCTCTAAAATTACCTTAGTAAACGTAGCCTATTATGCTTGTAACAAGTCATTAGATTACAATTTAAATGATTAGATTACAATACAAATGATTTTGCCTCACAAAGATATACAATTTAATTATATTTAATTTTCACAGAAATTAATATTTCAATAAATTAGCAACAAGTACATTAACACTACAGTTAAAATTGTTCTCTATTTGTTGAACTCTGAAAATAATCAAAAGAACTTCACATATTATACAATTTTATGTTTTGAGAATTTTGAAATATTGTGCATTTAATAAATTCCTTTAGATACTGAAATTTTTTTGGTGCTGCTTCAACATCTGAATCTATTCTAGAACAGCTGTTGTATTCTGTATTTAAAATATAAAAAATGATTTCTTCATCTCACGTATGTTAATAATTTTATGTTTATGATCTGTTGTTAAAAATTCCAACATACAATCTTCATGCATGTATACTAACTTATTTTGAATAATGTTTGTGTTCAACAACTTAAAGATTGTTTAATAATTGCAATACTTTCTTTAAAAAGCATTAAATTAAGGACATAAATATAAAATAATCTCTCAAGCTTAGAATACTTGGTAATAAATGGTATCAGAGCAAAGCTGGCAATTTACAGTTCCACTTATTTCGATCTTCTTGATCGAATCTCCTACTTTTACTGCTATCTCTTCCACGTTCGTATCGTTACCTTTCGCCGGCAGTTTAATTTTCATAGATTTATTCAACCACTCGAATTTAAATTTATTTTTTTAGTTCGCATCTATGGAACGAACTTTATGTTCATCGTTTAAGTTAATCTCCATTTCTGGACTTTGGCTCACCAAACTCTGATTCGTAAAGCAATCGACGAACGTGCAACATCAAACATGTTGGCATCGTACGCGATCCGCCAAACACATAAATGATATTGGTAGCAGTAAATTTTCGGTACAACAAATCGTTAGCATTCAACATTTGAAGAGAGTAGCGCTCACTGATTCTCAGGTGATTTCAGTCTATTGAGACGTCACTTCTTTCCGCACGTTGCAAGCGGAAACGCTGGCGTCTCCTCCCACGGGTACCCCGAATGACCCTCCTTCAATGCAAGAGCGTGCCACCACTGTAGAGGCGTCATTCGCATGTAGAGAGAAGTTCGCACTTCCTCCATTAGCATGTGTGCCATTCACTGAGGTGATAGATACGCTAGTATCACAGAATGCATCTCGTTTGCTTTAGACCGGAGAAAAATGGCGTTCGTTTCGATCAGGGCATTGTCCGAATCAGTCCCCCCACATTTAAATTGACGATTGTGTCGATGCAGAAATATCGAGATGAGCTTAAAAGCGGTTTCCGCATTAAAGGCAGAGATCTTTCATGCTCAGAGATGAAGGATTTAGTTATGATGGTTCTGAACCTTCATATATTTTCAATTTTATCATGATAAAAATAATGGTTCTTCAGGTAATATTTTGAAAATCCATATATCGGTTCACAGGATATGAAGATAACTGACCAGTGGGATAATGA
>BGPR01054484.1:0-10199 GCA_013235015.1 Araneus ventricosus
CATATGAAATAAAAAGTATCGAAATCGGTCTAGTGGTTGGTTCTGGGTGACTGCCTGAATGTTTTCCTCATAGTGAACGTAGAGTGGAGAAGTATTTTTTTCGATTTCTCTGGGAAATGGAAGGTGGTGGGGGCAGGAGACCATTGATGACATATCTATACGTCATAAGATTCCATATGAAGTGAAAATTGTCAAAATAGATCCAGTGATTGGGACTGGGGGACTATTCCTCTGATTTTGCCAATCATTTTACATACATTATAGATCATACTTTTAAAGCTATTAAGAAAAACTGAGATAAAAGGGAGACATTTTCTTTGATTTGTATTAGAAGACTGCAGTGTTCGACGTCAAAATAAATGAAAACAGCATTGAAATAATTTCTCATTAACTTATGACGAGAGCTAACAATGACTCAATTACTAGATATTAATCTACTTCTTCCTTTTTCTTACTTCGTGAACAGGCTTTCGGACTCGCACAATTTTCTCCTCCATTTTTCTTACGAACTTCAGAAAACGAAATTCCAGAATATTCATATGTTTCGTGTTTTCGGCCATGACAGGGATCTCTTTCGCGTATCCCTAACTGATCCCCCTCTTACCCACAGGGATACGCGTACCACAGGTTGAGAACCTCTGTTCTAAACAATTAATAATTTGAGAAAAACTAGTTACTCCAAAAGAATTTATTTGTGAATGAAAATATTTTAAAGAAATAATAAATGATATAGCAAGCATAAAGATTAATCATCTACTCCAATTTCTTAATTTTATTGGGGCCGTGGTAACCTAGTGATAAGGTTTTGGCTTCGGGGTCGAAGGGTTCCAGGCTCGAAACTCGATTCCACTGAATATCCGCAGTGTATGCGGGTCCGCTGCACGCTAAATCATAAGTAGTAGACCAAATGCCCTCTCGCTGGTACGGCGCGGAAGCCTGGAGAAGGGGCGCCAGCCCAAGCGTCGCTCTCTTCATCTGACCGAGACTCAAAATTACGAGGTCCGTCCCCCTGCTACAAAATGGGACGTTAATATAACTAAACTAAATATTAATTATGTCAAAGATATAACCAGAGGGAGTGGCCTCCCCTAAACTTTCTCGTATACTTCCCCAAAAGATGCAATTCCCTCCCCCCGCGTGGATAAAAAAATCAAAACTACTGTAGTACGGAGAAACTGGCCGCAGTACACACGATATAGTGCCTAGGGTTTCAAACAAGCCAGTAGGATGGAATAGAGAAGAGATAATGTTCGTTACAGGACACGGGTCTTTCCCCTCATATCTTCTTCACTTCAATCTTCGAACACAAGTCAACTGCTCGTGCGGAGAAAAAGGAGATCCAATTCACTATGCCACAAAATGCCCGTTTACACTCTCCTGGCATTTCCAAACTCCAACAGCGTCACTCAAATTACAGTGGTTGAAAAACATTCTCACGAACAACTTCTCAAGAACCCGACTTCGACTCCTAATGCGTTTCATATGTGATGAGAACAATCTCATTGTAGAGGATAATAATTGAGCACTCATCCACCCAGACTGACACACACTTCCGGCTACTTATGATTTTTTCCCCTCTACGTATTTTTTTCTATTTTGTATTGTTTTCTATGTTGCTCTGTCCAGTGTATGTTTCTTTTTCATTTTCATTTGTTCTTGTACCTGTTACTTGTTTTTGTCCCTTCTTAAAAAATAAAATTCCCCTCCATCCATCCAAACCGGAAAGGAGTCAAATGGCTCTAAACGCGGGGATGCAGGTGGTGTAATGTAATGTCCAGAATGTTATGACTATCTACTAGTTTCCGTCAGCGCGCGCCAAGGTCACGACTATCGCTAAGCTCTAGGCAAGACTAAAAATGACCTTGAATCACAGTAAAAAAAATTTAATATGCAATTTGAAAGCTTTTTTCAACCGATCGAAACAAAAATTGGACACAAATCTACAATTAAGATTAGAAGGCCACATAGCAAATTTCATTTATCTAAGTCATTATCTTAAAGAGTTATAGCGTTTACGAGCATGCGATTATACAGACCGACAGACAGTCAACCCTTTGAGGGATTTGGTCCAAAATTTGATTCGGACCTACATTCCTGATTATAAAACTATGTATCAAATCTTATTCATTAAGCTATTTAAGTTTTTGAGTTATCGTCTTCACATGTACACGGACAGACAGATAGAATTCCTGTGTACGGATTTTGTCCAAAATGTGACAGAAACTTACAAATTATGTGTAAAGATCACATATCAAATTTCATGTCTCTAGATATAACGGTTTTTGAGTTATCGTGTTCACAGACAGACAGACAGACATAATTCCAAAATTGTGTTTTTCGGGCTCAGGGAGATCTAAAACGTGGTGAGTCGTCAAAATCTCGAGTTCGAATTTTTTGACGATTACAATACTTTCTTTTTGTATACTTCGTATACGAGATAGTAAAAACCGTGCTAAAGCAGTTATCAAACATTGACATTCCTAAAATTTATTTTGGATGAACCCGATACCCGGTGAGCCTTTTGCCTGGATACATTGAAAATTAAGAACACGAAACAAATGATAAGCAAAACGGAAAGAAAATTTAGATTTCCCTTTTTCTGTTTCACGCATATTTTATATAAGAACTTTCTCCTAGAAAATATTATAATCTACTCTTGAAAAGGTACGCATACCCACAGTAATTATACTTACTAAACTTTGGAATGAAAATTAGAAAACGAAAGAAAAAGAATTAGCGCTTGTTGCCAATATATATATATATATAGGTATACCTAAAAGAGTCGGAGGCAGTAATTCGAGAATTTCAAAATGAAAAGATATTTGATTAATGGGAAAATAACTCCAATTCGGATTGCATATCAAATTAATCTGTAAAAAGTAGGGATGGCGGTTATTGCAAAGACAACCGGTTTCTTTCACCTCCGGTTTAACCGGGCGGTTAAAACCGCTCAAAATAACCGGTTTTTTAAATATCTGGTTTTCGGTTTTTTTCCCCAAAGAAACAACGTTTGTAGACAAAATTTTTTATTAATAAATGTTAAACAAGTAATTATTAATAGAATAAGTAATATCAGTCAATAAATAATGATTATAAATAAGTTATTAATACAATAAGTAATAATAATAAATGAGTAATTAATACAATAAATAAGTATTGCAGGCAAAATTTTATGAATTGTATTAAGTATTGTAGACAAATAAAAGGAGAAATTAGACAGTACAGACGTAAATAATCGTATTTTGAGTTGTTTGCGTCTATATGTATAGTAATAAAAAATAACTATGCTTAAATTTTTATACATTCCCCAATCCTATTAATCATATTTATTAAAATATTTTTGCACACTAAAATTTTAAACAAAATGTTCCACTCTTCTTCGACCAAAACTAATTGAGTTAAGAAAGCTTGACTAAGACTGTTTTAGACCATTTCAATGTCCGCCTCGAGGAAGCGGTGGCCGTTGATTGGCCTAGGAGGATGAAATTCAAAACTTCATAACTCGAACCTAAAATCGAGCCTATCTTTTGATAGCTGATTTTGCCGGGTTTTTTTTACCAGGTTATTGGATTTAAAATAAATAACCGGTTTTAACCGGAACAAAAAGATTACCGAAAAAAAAAACAGCTTAACCGAAATAAAAAAAGCCGGTTTTCGGTTTAAAATGGTAGATTTTTCCCATCCCTAGTAAAAAGGAATGATTCAAGCCCTGTTGGAAAAAAGAAAAGGATTCGAACCTCTAGTCCAAAACATCGCAGAGTGATAATGTTTTAGCTTGATTCCTCTGGCTTGATTGCATTACCCGTTACATTCTGTGCGTAACGCTTTTTATACCACTCAATTTACAGAAAGAATGCCACTCCAAAAATATTATTATGTTAAAGGACCATCCAGTGTTTTGAAATATGTCAAAGTATAAGTTTGTAATAAATTGAAAAATCTATTATAGCAGAACCCCGCTAATCTGAAATTCCGGTTAATCCGAACCGATTTTGTTTTCGAAAATTATATGCAATTGAAAAGATTACCTGAAAAGATTTAAATATACATGCTAGAAACAAAAAAGTACCTTTTCAGCATGCATAATTTTGTACACATTGAAGAAACTAATGCAATTCGCCGTAAGATAAGGTCACTTCATACAGGAGCACATCCATTATTCTAATGAAAAGGGGAGACATATTCTCTTTCTATTGCTTTTGAATAAAAGGATTCAAGAGATAGTAGTATTGAGTACTTACAACTTACATTTTTTTAGCACACATCTTTTTCTTTTCTATTTTTATCAGAATTTCGGGTAATCCGAATTTTTTGTAATCTGAACAGTCACCGGTCCCAATTAGTTCGGATTAGTGGGGGTTCTACTGTATTTATTTTTTTTAGTCTCACGAGAGCTGCTGAAATATTCAGAATCTTACGATATTGTTGCACGCGGTTATATAATGGAAAAGTACTGAGTACAAAATTGTGTTTAAAACTAATTTTGGAAAATTTATTAAAGTTTAGGGAAAAAAAATGCGCGGAAATAAAATTGGTATCACTGAAAAGCTTACTTTTTGAATTTTGAAGTAGTGTAAAAATGGTTTTTGTGCGATAATATACTTCGAAGTTATTAGGGAAAAACTTTAACTCTTTAATCCCGAGGAGACTTTTTTCTTCTATCCCCTTTAAAACCGGGAGTTATTGGTAGGAAGCGACATGAATTGGACTCTCCGAACCTGGGTGGTCATTTAACCTCCCCCGCTATAATCTTCCCTTAAGGCACAGGGAAATGGGCAATGATAATTGGACCTCCTACCGCGCTTACCTCCTCAGCGATCTCAGAACCTCCCTTCCCCTCAAAAGAACCCAGACCGGCCTTTGTCGATGTTAAGGGAAAATTTTTAGACCACTTGGGACCGCCTCGCTCGGTGTCAGAGGGTTATAAACTTTCGATTGATCTTCGGTTAATTAAAAACCTAATAAAATATTTTGAAGAACTCTTTCTCAGTGAGTACCTACGATCCAAGAAGTAACTACGTGCAGAATTTTATAGCTTTAGGTTCACCAGTCTGCTCTATAGAGTGCTTTGAACGATTTTTGCAACACTCAATTAATAGACAGTATACAGCCTATAAACTTTCTAATCTAAAAATAAAAATTGAAAAAATTGAATTTCTGCATTGGTATTAGAAGCAATTGATTAGGTACGTACATTCATTTATCAAAAAAAGCTCTTTTTAAGCAAAAAAAGTTCTCAAATGAGCAAAACAATTTCCAAAAACATGTCGGAATGTCAAAAGTTTTTCCGGCCATGCGTAATAGCTAATCCAGCTAAATATATCGAAAACAATACCCGAAGCGAAGACTTAAGCACCAACTTTACGGTCTTATAAAAATAGCCAATTCCTCTTTCAATGAATTAATATTTTCCTTTCTCTTTTCAAATGAAATTCAAAGATCCGTATCCCTCTTTATTCTTAGCTCGAGTAGGAATTTTATAACCTCTTTATTGAATTCCTTTGATCTTGTTGGAACGTCGACTTCTATATTCGAACGTTTCGAAAGAAATATAAATAGTAGTGCATGTCATGCTGTTTGTTGGTTTTCACTGATTTCTTCATAGCATCCGTCTGTCCTTTTTAATACTCCTGGGATCCACTTTTTCACTGTTTGTGTTTACCTCGTCTGCCTGCAACCTTTCTGAAGAGAACGTCCTGGCATTCAGTTTAGATTTATAAAACTCGAGATGAAAAGAGTTTGCGTAAAGTATGGACGTCCGAACGGAGGATTTGGCTTCAAATTATTTCGTTTTTTTCAGTTCTAAAAGTTCCATTTTAACTTTTTTGTTTTGGAAACTGAATAAAAATACCATCGATTTAACATTTTTTTTAAAAAAAAGATTTTATTTTCAAAACATAACAAAGAAACAAAAATAAATCTATAATATAAAGCAGAAAATACATGTATTTGTCTGTCTGTCCGTCCGTCTGTCTGTCGGTCACAAGAACTCCTCCTAGACGGTGAACGGCAGCGACATGGAATTTACACATGACATTCTAGAACACATTTCTAGGTCAACGGTGCTATTTTCAACTTTCAGAGTTAGTTAGTTCTTAAGATATTTAATTAACTAACGAAAATTAGCCGCTGTTAAGCCTAATGCTTAGACGTTTTTTGCCAATAACTTCTGAAATATTTATTAGACAATAATTATATTTATGCCATTTTAAAGAGCAGAAAATTATCTTTTTAATGATAGTAATTCCATTGCGATGAAGTTTCTTCTCTGATTGTTATTAAGGTTTAAAAAAATATTTTTAACGCAATTTCTAACAATACTTTTTATTCTTATAGAAATAAATTCAAGCCAAATTACTGTTTCGCGCGCAGGCTTTTGCCAGTGTTAAACTTAATATAAGAAAATTGTTTTCTTTGAGCATAAACAAGAAAGTAGACTTTTCACACTTCCGGATGTCGTAGTATTGACAACTTTTAATACGGTTACACAGTGATCCAATGGCGTTAGTGAATTATTCTCTCGATGTTTTGTTTAATTTTCGCAAATTTTTAATTGATCCTAATGAGTGTGAGCTAAGCCTTCAAGCCTATTTAGTCCGGTTCCTATCGTAGGAAGAGAAAAATGGAGGGAGAAAAAAGATGTTCTAACGGTCTATCTGTCGCAAGAACTCCTCCTAAACGATGAATAGTCTTGACGTGAAATTTCCACATGCCATTCTGGGGTCCGTTCCTAGATTAATTCTACTTTTTCAAACTTTCAAAATAATTACTTGCTAAGATATTTAAATAAATAACGAAAATTAATAAATTTTCGGCATTTTATCTCAGGTTTCGTCAATAATTTCAGAAAAAATATATTGCACGTAGATTATTTACATACCATCTTAAAGAGCAGAAAATTATCTTTTTAATGATTTCAATTTAAATTTTATTCGTTCTTTTTCTTAATTTAATAAACATTTCAAATTTATTTCACACACAATTTGCAACAATGCTTTCTTTTATTCTTATTAAATTCAAACCAACTGATCATTTTATCAAATCCTTCATTCCTGTTTTTTTACCATTGTGAAAGTTATGATAAAAATATTTTTTACTTTGAATGTTAACAGAAAGACAGAAGTTTTATTTCGTAGCATATACCTCTTTCAATATGTTTGCACCACAACACAATGATGTTAATTACTATCTTTACCCGGTGCTTCATTTAATATTACAAATTTTATAATGATCATAATGAGTGTGTAAAATCCTTCAAGATTGTTGATCCCATTTCCTACCGGAAGGAGAGGGCCTAAGATGAAAAAGAAAGAACAATATGAGGTTTTTTTCGGTCAGTGACAAAAACACTAAAGATAAGAGAATTGTTGTCCGAAAAATGACAAAAAAAAAAAAAAAAAAATCTAAGGGAGGCTGTCTCTGCGAAACGGCCGCTGGGATTGAGGGGAGTAGACTTACTTACCTTACTCAACTGTGACTTTCTGTGTCTAAAGTTGTTCTATGTGACTAAAGTAGCTCTATGTGACTTTAACCTATGCTCTATGACCTTCCTCAATAAAATGAACTAAAACCAACTCAACTCAATTAAATCGTTGGAAAGGACAGTGGAATTAAATCAACAATTATTAATAATAATTAATTAAGGACAGTCAATTAATCGATTACTCAACTGTGACTAAAGTAGCTCTATGTGACTATGAACAATGCTCTATGACATTTCTCTGTTAAATGAATTAATCTGAATGAATGAATTAATCTGAAATGAATTAATTATTGATCTGTTAAAATCTAATTAATATACCGCTCACAACCGATGCGCGCGCGCATCGGTCGCTGTGACGTCATCAAAATTCTTCGTGATTTTCATCAACTTTGCAACTCTACTGTGATTAAACCGTAATTCCAAAATTTATTTTTGCAATCTTCAATGTCAACCTTTCTCTGTTAAATGAAACTAAAACTCTAAATGCGGAGTTATAATCGTTTTCAAATATCACGAAAAGCGTCATAATTTTTTCCTTTCCCGACACATCATTAGACCACTATGAAGAAACGTAAGTCTACGTCAAAATCCAAGATATGAAAGAGTTTCTGCTGTTGCCGTAGCAATGATGGGGAGGGGAAAATGGAGTACGAAAAACTGCGAGATTCTTACCAGGTGGTTCAAACTAAGGAGGTGTTTCACTGCTGGTCCAAAGGGTCAGTTGATTAACGTAAATCAAAGAAAGACGCTTCGGCGAAAAACACTTTTATTAAATTGAAAGTGTTATAAGTACTTGGACTTGAAAATATTTTTATCCCGAGCAACGCCGGGAATATTAGCTAGTAAATATATAAAATAAAGGAAAAAAAACCCGAAAAATATCTTTATGATGCAATGAATGCACAAAACGTAAAAAACTAACGTTTGTACGCTAGACATTCTCGTATACATTACACAAACGAGTAAGCTAAAATCATTTTTGTGAATATGGCTATGTTTTGTTTTCAAATAACAGAGTATGAAATATTACCTCTTTCTTTGCGGATTTTGTTCAGAATTCGACACATATCTAGAGAATGGGTGTCAAGACCTCACGCCAAATTTCATCCATATAGCACGTTGGAGCTTTAAGTAATTATGTTTGTAGGCGCACGTATAAACCGGCAGACAATCATCCCATTTATGGATTTGGACCAAAGTTTAATAAAGTTCTATAATTTTAGAGTAAAGGCAATATGAAAAGTTCCATCTCGCTCGTTGTAGGGGAACCCAGGGATACTTGAGCCTACATGATTTTCTCAGATTGTGAGATAATTGGTACCGTACCGTACTTTGCACTCTTGGAGGTAACTTTGCACCAGTGTAAAATTTTTGTGAAAAGTGAAATAAAGATAAACTGATTATGAGTATGGAATTAAGATTTTCCCTAGATTCTTGGCAACACTGACTGGAGTATTTGATTCCTTAAATATATGTAACAATCATTCTGGAACTTACAGAAGGAAGAGCCAGTTTTTAGCGAAAATTTCAGTGCTGAAAAATATGTCTTTGGTGAAGAAAGTATGTCATTTATGAAGGCAAGTGCATTTAAATGTGAAAGATAATAAACCTACCTTTCGTTTTGTTACTTTGGATGCCAATTGTATTTCTCAATTAAGTTGTTATTAATTTTTTTCTGACCTGGGGCAACTTTGCGCCGGAAAGGAGGGATTCTGTGCACCATGGAAATTGTGGTAAAAAGCAACTCCAGCTGATTTTTAATTTATTTTTGCATTAAATAATAATAAGATTAATGTTTGCTTTAGCTTCAGTTATGCCCAGGATGTATAAAAGGAAGTTAGGGATTTGTAAGTATATGGAATTCTCTCCAGAGACTTTAGATACTTGGTTTAACGCCATTTCATAAGTTTAGGGTACTTTTAATGTGGCGGAAACTTTTTTTGGTACCCCAAGCGAACAGTTTTTTTTATAAAAGAAAGCCAATTCACATAACGAAACATTACACCATCCAGAAGGAAAAGACCATTGAAACGTGTAGTCCAGTTCAGAGTCTTGGGTTTTCCTATTAATTATGTTGGACTTCCGGTTTGAAGATCCATTGATTTAACATTATACCGGAAATACGTAGTACAGGCATGTAAACAAACCAGAAAATTCGTCCATACTTCGGAGGTCTAGAAGTAAATTTTCCCTTTTTCATTCCCTTGTGGATTGGGAGTTCACTATTGAAGATATGATTAATTAAAATATATAATTTAGTTTTAAGCATATATCTAGCTATAAGTTGTTATACTATGTTGTGCAATATCTTGATTCTAAGTTTATTAATCTTTAGATTATTTAGGAAAAGTCAAGTTAGGGCTACTTGACTCTACTTAAACCCTGGATCAACTTTCTGGTGCGGTGGAATTTGTCGCCAATATAGCGACTCAAAAAATCGAGCTGGATGGTTATGGATGGATCGTTAGCCTTGATTATCAGTATTATGACTAGTGTTTTTGGTAGTTGAGTCTTATATGCGAATAATTTTTTAAAAATAGTTTGTAAATAATTATTTAAAGAATAAAATTTCTTTTTGATATGATAATTTCAAATAATAAAAGAATTATTTTAGTAAGAATTTTAAAAAGAATTGAAATTTATTTATTCTATTTCTAACCTCCCTTCCGTATAAATGATTTTTATTCATTTATTATTTTAATGAAAATCTTTTGCT
>BGPR01054485.1:0-10199 GCA_013235015.1 Araneus ventricosus
TCATTATACGTTCAGTTACGTATTGCTATTAAATTACAGATTGGATTGTTGATTGTACCTTACATGGCAAAACATTTGAATGATTTGTTGATCACAGTTTACATGGAAATATTGCGGGCAAATGTACATCAACATGGAATTCCTCCTCGGATGCAGAAGCTTTCTCTCCTTCAACAAGAGAAGCAATGTTGACCTCCGTGATCAGCGAGAATAAATGAACAATTTTGACGTAGAATTACGTCCCCTTCACCAATTAGTGTAATGGAGTGTCAGGAAGGAAAATTATGACGCTTTCATTGCTTTGAAGTTAAACAACACTCACCTCCGCAGCAAATAACACAGAGGTTGGCTTTAGTTTCATTCAGCAGAGAAGGTGGACGTGAAGAGATTGCAAAACTAATTTTAGAATTACGGTTTAGTCACAGTCGATTTGCACAGTTGAGGCAATCGCGAAAATTTTGATGACGTCGCAACGACTGATGCGTGCACGCATCACGGTGACCAACTAACTTCCCGCGCTTTCCTCATACCTATCTGTCTGGCGGCCTCAGTCGGTTGTGAGCGGTATATTAACTGGATTTTCCAGATTTTGTTTCGTCCAAGAATTTCTAGAAAACTGGAATAGTCCTTGAAATTGGTTTGTTGACGGGGAGACGAAATCGAGCTGCTGCTCAGCGTCAAATAACAATCGTCTATTTTTGCATAAGATGGTTACTATGAAATTGTATCCAATATTAATAAGATGATAGTTAAATGTATTGCATTTTGAAAACAATAATTTTTCTTGGAAAAACCGACCAAAATCACGAATCAAGTCACATAAATTGAGAGGTTAAAATTGCTCCGGTCATAATCTCAAGTCACAAGAGTTAGCTAGGTCACACATAATCTCAGGTCACAAACAAGTTACTTCAGGTCACGCAATCTCAGCGAGTCATAATAGAGCTTCTCCAGTCACATAATCTCAGGTCACAGAGTTACTTCTGTCACATAATTTTCCAGAGTCGCATGGAAGGCTTCTCCGGTCACACGCAATCTCAGGTCACCAAAGGTTACTTCAGTCACGCCAATTTCGGGTCTGGAAATACACTCGGTCATGCCGACTACTTCAGTCACATGGCCCTTTGCTTTAGTCACGTGAATATTTTAGTCACATACAGAGCTGGGTTAGTCACATATAGCCTTTAGTCACATAGAGCTATTTAGTCCACATAGAGCCTTTTGTCACGCATGGGTAATTTAGTCACACATATAGCTACTCCAGTCACACTCAATCTCAAGTCACATGAGCTACTTCAGTCATATAGAGCCCTTCAGTCACATAGAGCTACTTCAGTCACATAGAGCTACTTTGGTCACATGGGAGGCTATTTTTAGTCACATGAGGCCTGCGGTCGCATAGAGCTACTTTGGTCACAGAAAGTCACAGTTGAGTAGGTAAGCCCCTCAATCCCAGTGGCCGTTTCGCAGGGAGCCAGCTCCCGTCCAATTATTTTTGCTTTTTTTCACTTCGTTTTCTTAGAAAGGGACAATTTTTTAATTTTACGTAACGTTCTCGTAATCCTTTTGTAATAATAATTTAGTAAACAATTGGGCTTAGCAACCTCAAGTTATTTGGAGTTGCAACTGTTAACAACAATGTGATACGTGTGTTTTTAGTTATACTAGTTTGTAAATTTTTTTTTGACCTTTCTTTCGTAAAAGTTTTCACATGCCAAAAGACAGGTGCCGTCCTGGCTTCAATGTTGATAATAGTGTTTTGTAAGATTTTATAGCATGTAAAATAGTATATAAAAGGGTAATAGGAATTATAAGAAATTTGCATTATACATTAAAATTTTCTATTTTTTGTAAATTTGTATTCCATTCAACCTTTGCTGTACATTTCATCTGATGTATCCTTTCTTTTACATAATTCGCTGACAAAGAGCCCCCTTCGCATTTCCGACCCCATGTTACACTGTGAAAATGACTCGTTTCTGTATGCTTGATCTACCCATAAAATTTGTAAGCGACCTTTTGAAACACCCTGTACATAACTTTGTCTTTTCCAGTCAAGAGAGACGAGGTGGCCGCCGACACCTACATCCAGTGGGGCAACAACAACTGCACCGCGGGGAAGAAAACACCCAGGTTCTGTACGAAGGATTCGCCATCAGCTCCACGGAGGAGGGCATCGGAGGAACTGCAGGCTGAATGCTCCGAAATCGCCCTATGAAAGGAATACGACGTGAACTGACAGCTCAGTCAAATCCCACCTCATTAAGTGTCAGGGAGGATGTCTTAGATTTACTGACTGACCTTAGATATTAGGTGTGGTGCCGAAACATAACTTTTACTCAGGAATGAGTGCAAGAGCAATGACAAAACTTTATGTAGTGCCGAGACAATTTACTCGGAATGAGTGCAAGAGCAATGGCAAAACTTTATGTAAGACGCAGACATTTTACTCAGTATGAGTACAGAAACAATGGCAAAAATTTATGTAGTATGAGACACTTTACTCAGGAATGGAGTGCAAGAGCAATGTAAAAACTTTATGTAGTGCGAGACACTTTCTCGGTATAATAGGTGCAACAATGTAAAAAATTTATGTAGTGCGAGACACTTTACTCAGGAATAGTTAAGAGCAATCAACCGAACTTTAATATGGTGCCGGACCTTTTCCATGGAATGATTAAGGCAATGACAAAGGCTTGTGGTGCAGGACACTTTACTCGGAATGGATGCAAAGACAATGTGAAATTTATATGGTGCCGGGACACTTTTACTCGGGATGAATGCAGAGCAATGTAAGAATTTATGTAGTGCCGAAAGGACACTTTTTTATCGGATAGTTGCAAGCAAGCACTGACAAAACTTGTAGATATGAGGATAGTTGGGTATGGGTGGAGCAATGTAAAGAGCAGTTATGTGGTGTGGTTTACTTTATCAGTATGGGTGTAAAGAACAGTGGCAAAAGTTATGAAGTGCGGGACACTTTTATCAGGAATGGATGCAACAACAATGTAAAACTGTGTATAGCACCAGAGGGTAAACTGGGAGATGTACACGCACGCATACACACACACACACACACACACACACACACACACACACACACCACACACACACACACACACACACACACACACACACACACACACTGCACACACACACACACACAAAGAAACCTATAAACGAATCAAGATCAGAAGCAGCAAATGTTTCGGAATGAGATAAGAGAAATAAGGTAGATGATTGAATTTTATTATTATACCCTCCGAGCGGCGCAAACGTCTTTTTTTCCGATTTTCATGTTCAGTTCAGAAGCAAATATCTCGTATTTATATTATTTATATTTATATTTTCTTAAACAACCAGGGATAAAGTGTTCTTAAGATTTCGGAGATATAATTAAATACCAAAAAGATCGATTCATTTCCTTTGAAAGCTAAGTTTTCTAACCTGATAGCTAAAAGTTCAAAATAATTGGACGCTCAATAATGAAAGCTGGAGGGCCCATTTTGGTGTCGCATAAGGAAATGAGCATTTTCTGTTATTATGTGCAAAATTTATTCGTTTTAAGATAGTTGGGTTTTTATTCGTGGTGATTTGCTGGAAGAACTTTCTGGAGATGTCTTGCATGTGGCTTTCTATTGTTTCAAGCTTGAGGTCTCTGCGCAAAACATCATTGCGTATATACCAAGGTGCATTTGTCATGGTTCTTAAGATCTTATTTTGCATTACTTGCACTTTCTTGAGGCGAGTTTTAGCAGCAAGACCCCAGAATTGTGATGCATATGTAAGAATTGGTCGGATAATTTGCTTAAACAGAAGAACCTTGTTATTGAGGGAGTGTGGAGATTTCCTTCCTATAAGAGGAATAATCAAAGGAAATTTCTAAAATTTATCCAAAATTTATCTGTGTTGTAATTCATATGCCTACGGAATGCCAATTTGAGTCAAGGATTAAACATAGATTTATGAATTGCGACCCTGCATTTATACAGGTTGGCCCAGCAGGAAATATTTGAAAGATAGTGTAACAGAGAGATGGCGCTAGTTGCGAGCAAGTGCAACAGAATTCGGTGCGTATGATCACTAGAGCGGGCAATTGTATACGTGCGGTGTTTCGTTAGTACACGGTGAGATGAAGCTTATTGTTCACTTGCGATTTTCACAAGCGAAAATGAATGAATATTCAACAGATGTTCGAATTTTTATTGAGCTACAATCGGCCAGATGGCATGAAAATGTTAACGCAGTTCAACAAGGCAGACAAAGCCGGATTTACACATTTCTACGCCCTCTCTCGAAAAAGTTAGTATAATTTTTTCAATTAATTATACAATATTTTTGAAACATATAAACAATACAATCTTTATAATCTTTGAACCACATTAAATTATTAGTTCCATATTGCACGACTTGCGAAATAAGATAAGATTAGCACCCACACAAATACTCTATCGAATTTCTTAAAATCATTGAAATATTTACTAGAACTTCTTGGTTTATAAGCTTTTGTCCGTGAATAGGTTTGAGACGTTACTGAAGTGGACAGTGTTTATCAAATTTGTTTCAATGCAAAGAAGTACAAGGGAAAGATACAAGAGAACTACAGAATGTAAAAAAAATATATTACTCAATATATTTATTGTAACGTATGTAAACTTAAAAAAAATTTATACCATTATTTTATATGGCCTTTTCGAAACAATACTTAAAAATTCGTAATTATCCGGTTGTTATTTCTTCTGTCATATATGTTTATATGGAGTTATTTCATTGTTAGAGCACCTAAATTTCAGTCATTTTAAATTTAAAACAGTAATTGTCGTTCTAATTCCAAATTCAATAGCTCTAAAATAGTGAAATAAAATTTGCTTTCGATTGATATAAGATGTATCTCGCTATGATCAATAGTTCCCGAGAAATGTTAAGTTATATTAATCATATATTTCAAATTAATTTCCGTTTTTTAAGAGAAAGTAGTAAATTACGTCGGTGCTATATCATGCGCGTGATAGAGTTTGGATGCCACGATGCATCTGATTATTTATTGCAATCGTGATGATATAATTTGATAATATTTTTTGGCAACGTTTAACAAGCGGAGAAGTGCTTTGTTTCGGTTAGAATTTCGAAAAATAATTCCTTTGAAATTTTAGCTTTTGACTTACGTTTGACAAGCTGAGAATTTCATGGTTATTGAATTAAAATAAAATTGTTAAACAACGAAAAATACTTCACACGGAATGTTGTTCACCGAGAGGTTTTTTGAATAAAGAAATATGTAAATAATATGCAAAAAAAATATTTCCTGTCATAAAGCATATCTTAATTTTATTTGTTTTCAATCAATGTTAAACATTTCTCTCGCATACATATCCATTTAAACACCTCAAATTTGACGGGAAATCTCTCGAATGAAGAAACAATTTGCACCCGTCGTACCATGATGGGTGATTTTCTAGTAATATAATAATATTTTTAAAAAACATCACATATCGTAAGTAAAATATTTTAATAGATTGTAAGTAAAATATTGCTAATGATGCATGGTGTGACGAGTTTGTTTTCTGGTAACCTGTAGCCTTGCATTAAAAAAATATCACATATCGTACGTAAAATATTTTAATAGATTGTAAGTAAAATATTGCTAATGATGCATGGTGTGACGAGTGATTTTCTAGTAATATAATAATATTGTCAAAAAATATCACATATCGTAAGTAAAATATTTTAATAGATTGTAAGTAAAATATTGCTAATGATGCATGGTATGACGGGTGATTTTCTAGTAAATAAATAATAACTGAGTGATAATACTATTTATGGTTATAATATAATAACAATGACTTAACCCCGTACCTAACTCGTTTGAAAGAACTGAAGCCCATTCTTTTTATTTCATTTCAGCTGGAATACGTTACACAAAATTAGATAAGGATGTTAACCCGTTCCTGGGCAGCAACGCCAAGAAAATTGCGGAAAAGGGCGTGACCTGCGCCAAGTGCTACTCCCCCGACTCCGCCTCCGTCGTCATGTTCTCCGCCACCGATGACTGCCCCCTGACCTGGGAGGTTATGTACACCGGCTACCTGATGAGCTCCAGGGTGGGTGGCCACACCACACAGTACGTTTGCGTGGACGAAACCCCTGCCGCAGGGTACCAGATGGACGCCGAGCAGAACTCCAGGGACACCCTGGCCCTGACCGTTGTCCACTCCTCCGGCTCCCTCCCGAGCGAAACGTACG
Organism: Araneus ventricosus; assembly: GCA_013235015.1. NCBI lineage: Eukaryota > Metazoa > Arthropoda > Arachnida > Araneae > Araneidae > Araneus > Araneus ventricosus. Next base: position 6,244 of record BGPR01054485.1, read on the forward strand.
TCAACAGCGCCCTCATCCGATGCGCCGTCTGCGCCATGAAGAGCAACCAGATATCCTTCTAGGCATGCGCAGTAGGGCGTAGGCTTGGTATCTCAATGAAAGTCAATGAACTTCTCTCTACCAGTTGATGAATTGTATTTTGTGTCTAATAAATAATTTGTTGATTTCTGTGAGCGTTTTTTCCGCTCTCCCTCCAAAGGTGGCACAACTCATAAATTACATGAATAAAATCAGAGCTCTCTTATCCAACGGCTAATTGGACTTACTTACTTGCACTACAGCAAACCCCCAAGCTCGGAGCCAGGGCGGCTCCCTGTGGGTTGGGTGGGTATGTGTGAAGCTTTATTCCGAAGAAGAAGGAAGAAATAACTTAGATATTTTAAGGTATCCGAACACGTTGAAAAGTCGATTTTCGGTCAAAATTCCCATTTTTTAATTTTTGATGTTTTGGATAGTTCATTCACTTACCTTTCTGAAACATACTTACTTTTGTCGGTACGTTAATTAGAAGATGAGATATTAATTGTTTTATAACAAACCGAAAACCGGAAGTGGGCGGTTAATTAACTGGAATTTGTCATTTAAAGGGAGATAAACCTGTCAAAAATTCTTTTAAACTGCATTTTTTCAAATTAATATGATGTTAGCATATTTTTATGAATTTTTTTTAAAGTTTAGACTCTTAATTTAAGCGCGTGGCAAAACTAAAATTTGATTTTTCTCAAAACTAGATTTTATGCATAATTTTCACACTTCAAACATGATAACTCAAGTTATTATTATTCGATTGTTCTGAAATTTTGTGAACACTTTCTTCAAATGTGTCTCTAGTGAATGTACTAGAATAATGTATATTGTAACAATAGTTTTTTAATTATGGTCTTTTATTTGAAAAATGACATAAAAAATTTGCTGAAAATCTTATAATGATTGTTCGATTAACTCTAAAATTTTTATTTATCCGAAGAATGTTAAGATTCTAGTACAAGCACTATTCCATAGTATGTAGTTTATTTTAGGAATAGTTTTATTTGAATTATTACAAAAGTTTGACCTCTAGCATGTTTGAAGTTTTGGGGAATTTCCTCTAAAAAGCAGCAGAAATTCAAGATTTTTGTAAATTTACAATAATTTATACTCAAAAATTATAATATTAATCTTTATTAAATTCGAATCTAAAAAACATATTTTGGTGTTTCTATTTCACAATTTTTAAAAAAAGTGCTCCGAACGTATTCGGACACACAAAGAATATCATAGAAGAATTGACATATTAATGCAATGAAACCCATGAAAATTGCAACGAAATAAATATGATATAAGACAACAAACAATATAATATAAATACAACAAAAACGCAATATAAAATTAGTGATAATAACATTTAACCACATTTATAAATACATTTGACACAAAATAACAATAACTGGGCTAATTGGACAATAGTCCAGGAGGTCCATTGCCCCAAAAGTTTCTAAAAATTTACTATACTGGTTTTATTTTAATTATAAACAAAAAATATTTAATAATAAATTTAAATATAATATATTAAAATTAAAAATAGGATTAGGCTTGTAACTCGATTTTACAATCCTAAAGTAAGCGTGTAAACTGGACATTCACGGGAAGGCTCTTCCACTCCATTTAAAGGGCTTCTCACCAAACCATACCTATTTTTAGCCCATAAATTTCGGTGGGACATTCACGGGAAGGCTATTCCACTCCATTTAGAGGGCTTCTCACCAGACCATACCTATTTTCAGACCATCAATTTAGGTGGGACATTCGCTGGTAGGACCTCAAACCCATGAGTAATCCGATTCCTTGCCTATTGTGCCTCCTCCTCTTCAGCTCTCAAAACGCCCTCCCCCCGCCCTGATTTTCCCAGACTGACTCCTACCCACACTCCCCTCCTCTATGGGTTGTTTTCGTTTTTTGGAGAAAATATTCTCCTCTCCTGCATGATCATATTTCTTTTATGACCCAATACGCCGAATGGAAAGAGAGACAGAGGATTTCCAAACTTCTCCCTGGACTACACCAATTCTCATCAGATTTTTGCATTGACGAAGGGTTTTGGAGTGATGTGGGCCAAATGGAGTGGAACGGCGTCCTCGTGAATGTGCCACTTAAAAGAAGTTACCTTATTTATCAGTGATAAAGTAGGTAGCTGCACAATGATACCTACTATCATACTAATGCAGTTCTTCTATCTCACTGTAGTTTAGTTATATTAACGTCCCGTTTTGAAGCAATACGAGGGATAGTTTAGGACGGGCGTGGTAACTTTGAACCTCAGTCAGATGACGAGAATGACACCCGAGCTGGCAACCATATCTCCAAGCTTCCGCACCACACCAACGGAAGGACGTTTGGCCACTGCGTATGATTTAGCGTGCAACAGGCCCAGTAGACGGCGGATCTTCAGTGGAATCGGGTTTCGACCCTGGAACCCTACGGCCCCAAAGCCGAGACCTTGCCACTAGGCCACCGCGGCCCTTACCTTACTATAGAGAGCTATATTACGAATATCATATGCTATATAACAATTTGCAAAGTGTAGTGCGATTATTTTAGATACAATAATACCGTTTTGCAAAGTGTAGTGCGATTATTTTAGATACAATAATACCGTTTATATTTCAAGTGCATATAACTCAAATTCCTAATTCGGGCATATGCGCCCCATTGTGGAAACTGCAACTTTTGCCTCCCGGGGCGAACTTGCAGCATAACGCCCTTCCTTTACAAGTTATATAGGTCATATTTCACGATCTCAAAATGAAAATAAATAAATTCCAGGAAAAAAAAACATTTTATTGGTAACGTAATTTGTCGTTTGATGGTTGAGATAGGTTGAGAAATCGCGCGTCTACCATCAGTCTTGTTTTCGCATATCGACAATTTACTGACAAAAGGAGAAAAATACGAAATACATCTTCTTCTTCTTTCTAATCCTTCTGATCTGAATAAGATCAGATCCATGAGGCCGTTCGCCTTCATCACCTCCAACACGAAATCCGGTCGCTTAAGCAGGTCATCATACACCAAGGCAACACAGTCAAGTGGATGTTGCGGAGTGGCCTGAACCATGTTGCACTTTGTGCAGATATTAAACTTCTTATCACCACGAGAGAATATGAGGGTTTTTAAGTGACCGGAAGTTAAGCGAGCCAAATCTGTTTGGCCTTTCCTATCCCCCTTAAAATGTATAGAAACACCGGGGCCTTCACTACGATACCATGAATGAGCTGGTGGATGCCTCCAAGAAATGTTAACAAGGGCCTTTCTTCATGAGTATAACTCAAGGTAGGTCAAGGGTTCTACATAGGCCTGAGGCATGGTAGTACCTTCTTTAGCAAGACGAAATACATTGATTATTTTATGTGCACAATTACTGAGCTACTGTTGCTTCTTTTTTGAATTGTAAAATAGCTCCCTTCATGTCTGAATTTACCGCACTTTCCGAAGTCCCGCCCCCTCCGCCCACCTGCAGCTACGCCACTGATGCGCCCCGCTTCTTAGTTACGGTTCTAATGGGGCGCAAATTTCTTTAGCACAGGGCGCTCAATTTTGTTAAGACGTCTCTGAATAAAAATACCTACCGCTCGTGTCTGTACAACGTACAGTAAAACTTATCTTGGTTTGTTTTGTAAATGTTTTGCTCATTTGGATGCATACTCGGGGCTACTCCTTTTGATTGTTTTGAATATTTCTAATGTTGGTTCCAGATCTGGTGATAAAAATCAAACAAAATTCAATTAATTTATGGTTCTCTCCAAGCGTAATATCGATTCAGAGGTGTATTGTTTTTTTCTCTTGTGAGTGTGTTTTAGGTTACTTTATTTATTTTGTTGTTGTCCCTTTTTTGAAATGTTTGTGAAGTTCTGTGCTGTGTTTGTGATGCTTTTGTGTGTGTCGTGCCATATTGATATTCTTGTATTGATTTTATATTT
>BGPR01054486.1:0-10199 GCA_013235015.1 Araneus ventricosus
TTGAATAGGTAGATTATATTATATAGCTTATATAGGGTGGGAGTCAATTTGAGGAAATCAGGGCGGGGGACCGGTTTTGAAAGCGGGGGCAAGAGGAGGCGCAGTAGCCCACGAGATCGAGTTGTCCATAGGTACGATTGGTACAGTTAGACCTTTGAAAGACTCGCCAAATTTTATGGGCTGAAAATGGAAACGGTCTGCTAAGAAAGCTCTCCAAATGGATAGGTACAGACGGATTGTGAATGTCCAGCTTTAGAAATTGACACCAAGTCCATATTGCCCATCTTGTAGTTAGGGGACAAGTCAGATGGTAGTTATAACGATAGGAATCAATGAGGAATAGTTTCATAATAGTCGATAATTTCAGTAAACATAGGTTGTTTATTGAGAGTCACGTATACACCTACGGGCTGAACACTTCGCGAATCGCTCGCAGCGGGTTCGAGGAAATTATTTTCATGGCGAACACACTTCTTCCAACCCGTAAATCGTCATCATCATTGTCAGTTAGTGATAGAGGAGAGGGTGGAAAGTTCAGTTTCTTGCAGGAGGCTTTGGCGCGTCTTTGGAGGGATATCTCCACATTTCACTTTCTGTTCAAGGATCTTCTTTTTTCACAAGGATTTCAATGCAGTCGAACTCATTGAAATTAAAATTAACTCTTAACTGATTTGCCCGTACGTCGTACGTGCATCGAATTATCGCAATTTTAAACTTATAAACTAAAAAAATCAATTTCAGACGCTATAATTCGATACAAAATTTACGTGGAATCCATAAGCATTTGAACTATTCTTAAAGTTTTCAACTGAACTAAAATGACACCGTATTCCCAAAACGGAAAGTTCCATCTAATTAGACAGTAGAGAAAACAAAGCAGTTAAGGATTTAAGAATCGTTTAAATTTAAGAACACATTATTCGAACATCATTCTAATTAATTACCCTTTGCCAGCTTTATGTTATGTGCTCTAAAACTTGTGCTTAAGAGTTTTAGAAAAATAAGTTGCCTTGTAATTTTAAAAATATCCAATCCTTTATTAAAAAAATATTTAGAGTTTGTTAAAAAAATGTTGTATATTTTTCTTACTAGCTTGTTTAAAATTGTTTTTAAATTTTTATTGTTTACTCTTTTTATATTCACAAAAACTGAAACCAACTCTTTAGAAAAAGGCTTGCAATTAAATTAAAATCAATAAATCAAGATTTGGAAGATGTTGAGGGGAAAAAGGGGGCGTCGGGATTTTCATAAAAACAGAACGAAATGAATTCTTTCAGATATCACATTAGAAAAAGCATCTATTTGAAGCTAATACAAGACACTTTCATTTATTCGTTTGTTCTTTGGAGACGTCCGGTTTTTTTTTTTTCTGTTATGGTATATACTTCTGTCTAGAGAGAGCAGAGGTATGTTTTGTCTTTATTTTCTATATTTTTAAACTTGAGTCAAATTCGTATACCTCACACAATATTTTAAATTATTATCAGTAAAAAGATAGATTTTTGAATTTTGAAACGGTCTTAAAATTATTTTCGTAAGGAAACATTTTTGGAAGATATCGCCGAAAAATATCACAACTAGAAGTACCTCAGTCAGAGTGGAAAAAGTTAACTGGCCAATAATCTCATTACAATTAACTGTTTACTATTTAATAAAAATCTCCACAATGAGTTTTTTAAAAAAAATTTCTATATAATATAATATAAATGTTCAATTTATTAAAACGTTCTCTAAAATAGGAGCATCGCCAATGGCGTAGCTAGGGTAAGAGACGCCTGGGTCATAATATGATTTTTTCCGCCCCCTACAATCATTTTTAGAGGTTTAGATTCTGTGAAAACGGCTCCCGGGTCATGTCATTTTTTCGACTCATGGCAGTATTCAGCCTTACAAAGTTCCATAAATGCACTAGTGATTTGTCACCATGGCCAGTGCCGTACCGAGGGTAAGTAGCGGCATAAGAATAAAATGCTGTTTACCCTCTCTCGTTAGTTTAAAGGGAGGGCACAGAATTATTATGATATTCTCTTCATGTATATTTACTTTAAAAGTAACATAAACGAACTAACGATTGACCGACAGGTCCTGTGGTGTAGCAGATGTAAAGAGTGGCGGCATTTCTCGTCAGTTTACCGGGGAAAGAAATATTATATTTTTAGTTCTCATTATATTTTACTTTAAAAGTAGCATAAACGATTTATGGTATATCACCATGCATTGATGGCGTAGCGAGGGTGAGGAGTGGCAGCAGAAGAATAAAATGCTTTTACCCTCTCTCGTTAGTTAAAGGAGGGGGGCACAGAATATAATTATTCTCTTCATTATATTTTACTTTAAAAGTAATCATAAACGCAACAATTGACCACCAGGTCCACATGTGGTTATGGCTTGAGTGTAAGTGGCGGTTTCTCTCGTCAGTTTACGGGGAAGAATTTATATTTTTAGTTCTCATTATTTTACTTTAAAAGTTATAAACGCATTTATGGTATGTCCTCATGTGATGTAGCTGAGGGTAAGTGGCAGAAGAATAAAATGCTGTTTACCCATCTCCGTTAGTTTAAGGGAGGGGCACAGAATTTATAATTATTCTCTTCATTATATTTTCTTAAAAATAAACATAAACAGACACCGATTGACCACCAGGTCCTGTGGTGTAGCAGTGTAAGTGGCGGCAGTTTCTCGTCAGTTTACGGGGGAAGAATATTATATTTTTAGTTCTCATTATATTTTACTTTAAAAAGTAACATAAACGCATTTATGGTATGTCACCATGGCCAGTGGCGTAGCGAGGGTAAGTGGCGGCAGAAGAATAAAATGCACTGTTTACCCTCGTTAGTTTAAAGGGAGGGCAAGGAATATTAATTTATTCTCTTCATTATATTTTACTTTAAAAAGTAACATAAACGAACTAACGATTGACCACCAGGTCCTGTGGTGTAGCGAGTGTAAGTGGCGGCAGTTTCTCGTCAGTTTACGGGGGAAGAATATTATATTTTTAGTTCTCATTATATTTTACTTTAAAAAGTACATAAACGCATTTATGGTATGTCACCATGTGTGGCATGAGCGGTAAGTGGCGGCAGAAGAATAAAATGCTGTTTACCCTCTCTCGTTAGTTTAAAGGGAGGGGGGCACAGAATATTATAATTATTCTCTTCATTATATTTTACTTTAAAAAGTAACATAAACGAACTAACGATTGATTTCACCATGCCCGTAGGCTGGCGAAGGTAAGTGGCGGAGAAAAGAATAAATGCTTGTTTTCCCTCTCGCGTCCCAGTTTAGAGGAGGGGCAGAATGTATTTTTTATGCTTAATCGTATTTACTTTAAAAGTGACATAGCAGTATAATGATTTTCACCACGGCCAGTGGCGTAGCGAGGGATAAGTGGCATGAGAATAAAATGCTTGTTTTTCCCTCTCTCGGTCAGTTTAGAGGAGGCCGAATACTATTTTATACTTCTCATCGTATGTTTACTTTAAAAGTGGACATAACGTACTATGAGTTTTCATCACGGCCGGTGGCATGGGTAAGTGGCGGCAGAAGAATATAAAATAGTTGTTTCCTCTCGCGTCGGTTTAGAGGAGGGCAGGAATATTAATTTTATACTATCTAATCGTATTTTCTTCAAAAGAGGTGACACTAGCGTACTATATGATTTTCTGACCACGCAGTGGCGTAGCGAGGGTAAGTGGCGGCAGAAGAATAAAATGCTTGTTTTCCCTCTCGCGTCAGTTTAGAGGAGGGGCACAGAATATTATTTTTATACTTCTCATCGTATTTTACTTTAAAAAGTGACATAACGTACTAATGATTTTCACCACGGCCAGTCACGTAGCGAGGGTAAGTGGAGACAGAAGAATAAAATTCTTTCCCCCCTCTCTCGTCAGTTTAAAGGGGGGGCACAGAATATTATATTTATACTCCTCATCATATTTTACTTTAAAAAGTGACATAAACATACTAATGATTTGTCACCATGGCGAGTAACCTAGGGAGGGTAAGTGGTGGTAGAAGAATAAAATGCTTTTCCTCTCTCGTTAATTTAAAGGGTGAGCCGACGAATATTATATTTATACTCCTGATCATATTTTACTTTAGAGTAGAAATATAAGCAGTCAATCATTTGTCCCCATGGCGCCCCTAAGACTGTGCGCAGAGCATCATCCCCCCCCATCGCTAAGCCACTGAGCATCGCATTTCTTATGTTCAGAAAAGGATTTTGCCCACTAGGGAAATGCCCGTTAGCGCAGCCCTTTTCCTCTCCTCTAATTCCAAAATATGAATTATTAATTTTAATTTAATTGTAAGCTATTTTCTATAGAGTCTATTTCAGTTTTCTTTCATTTGAAAATACAACTTTGAAGTAGTTTTAAAACAGATAGTAAATAAATCATTGGACATCTTGTAACAAAGTCTAAATACCATTTAATTATAGGATCAGATATTTTTAAAATTATAGTGGAAAACATTTTAATAGTAATAAAAAAAATGAACATTATATAAAACTTGCAAATGGTAATTAATTGGGAATGATATTAGAATAACATCCTAAAATTTAAATAATGCTTAATTTTAATTTGAATGAGTTCGAGTCCAGGCCAACTGTAAATTAAATGCAAGCATAAAACTAAGTTATCCTCAAAAGTTATCAGTTATCCATAAAAAATCTCCAGATCTTGCCCCCCCCCCTCCCTCTATAGATGCTGGTTGGAATATTTGATTATCTGCCATTGAAAATAATTTGCTCGAACATTAGAAAATACAACTTTAAAGTAGTTTTAAAAAAGATAGTAAATAAATTATTCAACATTTTTTTACCTATTTCTAAATACCAGTTAATTATAGGATCAGATATTTTTAAAATCTTAAGAGAAAATATTTTCCTAGAAATAAAAAAATCACTTGCAAAGGGTAATGAATTTTGAATGATATTAGAAATTAGTTGTTAAAATTTATACGATGCTTAATTTTAGTTTGAATGCGTTCGAGTGCAGGGCCATTGTAAATTAAATGCCAGCGTAAAAATAAGTTATCCTGATAATACCACAAAGAAGCTGCAGATCTCGCTCCCCACCACAAGTCGTGGTTTGAAGATGTATGCTCCATAAAATAATTTCCTCGAACACGCTGCGAACAACGCTAACTGTTTACTCGATAGATATGTATGGGAACTACAAGACAAAAAAACATATTTTTAGTGAACCAATGCACTATTATGAAACTTTTCTTCGTTTATTTCTGTCCTACCACCCGACTTGTCCCCTAGCCTCTACAAGAGCAATATGGCTTCGGTGTAAATTTCAGTCACTCATTTTTTAAAAAAGAAAAAATATCTACAACTCCTGCAATAACTGCGAAGAGACGAAAGGAACAAGCAACCACCCACACAGTGCGAAGTACGCCAAAATTTGGTCTTATTTGCCAATTTGATCTGGTAACCCTGATTTCGATCTATTCTTTTGAATCCCATGATATCGCCTTACGCAAGTCGAATCTGATTGGTTTTTGATTTCACGTGACTTTAAAACGCAAATCATAAGAATTTTTCTTTAGGCAATTTATCCCTTCGATTGGCAATAAGACGCATGCTTTGGCGACATTTAAATGGCGATAGATTTTCGTGCTGTTATGTGTTGTTTTATATTTCAGGCGACTAAGATTTTGAATTGAGATCTGCTTTATTATAAAGCTACTATAGAAAAAGAAATGGTTAGTATCTACAAGTTGGAACACATGCGATGTCATCGCCAATATGGTTACCTGAGGAGTCAAGCGGATTAGTTCCATTGGCAACCCATCGGCTAGATCGCTTACGTCATGGCAAGCGTTTCGCGTGATTTGAGTTGTTTACATACTACTCGGATTTTTAAATAACTTAAAATATTTATTAAATATTTAATTAAATAATAAAATATATTTTAATTAGAATGATTTCAATTATTAAAACAATGACAACTAGAACTTGAGTTTATTTAGTGATTATTTATTTTTCCGATCATATAATTGAGATGTTTTCTTCGCCTTATAATAAAAATCGTTTGCATGGAATTTTTGAAGTTACTTGGGGATCTATTCTGGTACCCCCGGCTGGGGTGGGGGGGGGTTTGGGTTCCGTTGTTAAACAACGGAACCCAACCCAACTCCCAACCCAACCGGGGGTACCAGAATAGACCCTTGGTCATATTTTGGAATTCATCGTTTGGAATGCTGTCTTCACCTGCTCGATGGTTTCCTTGATGCGCCGCATTATTCATTTCTTGTTCATATATTAAGAGCGTTTCCTCCCTAGTGCAAATATTAGAACCGATTAAGTCTTAATTTTTTTACTATTACTTGTTTTGAGCGCTACTAAGGGCAAATGTTCTATTGCTTCATTAGAGTTATTAAAAGAAGCTGATTCCGTACATTCACTAAGCTAGCGAAGCTACTAGGATCTCACTTTGCTGAAAGCGAAGCCGCTCATGTTTTTTTAAGTTAAAAAAATTTGCTCGGTGTCCACTTCAAATGCCGCAGACATCGCGAGCCCAATTTTTCCTTCTTCATTAGAATAATTAAAAGTATCAGATTCCTACATTCAATGAGCTAAGAAGGCTAGTAGTTCTGATGAAATTCTACGTTTAAAACGGGAGATAGTGCAACGACAAACCACAAACGCATTGGATTCAAAAATGATGAAATTCTGAGATAGTGCAACGACAAACCACAAACGCATTAGCTTCAAAATGAGTCAACACGAAACGATTAACCTTTAACTGTGACCGATGCACGTTTGTTTATCTTTAGCTTGGCGCGCTGGAGCGGTTTTGACTACGCTGTGTTCCAACTTATAGATTTCAACCAAAGAAATTAGGGTGAACCCACATTCTTCTAAAGTTTCCTTATAAGAATACATACATAATTTTGTAAAGTATTATATGACAAAGTAATTGTGTTTGCTACTTGAAATTTTCCATAAATCTGCTCTGTCAAATTGTTTTTATTTACAAATTGGGAATTCCTTACCCGAAAATTGTGACATACGTCTTTTAAAACTAACAATACCAAGGATGTGTGAACTTGATTCTGACTAGTGTTTAACTATACTTTTTAAATTTATTTCACCTTAAAAAATGTATTTGATTGTAACTTCGGAAAAACTTAATTTTTTACAAGAAAAATATAAATTTACAATTTTTTCCTGGAAAGTAACTTGATGTAATGATAATTAATTGTTACTAATATTATAAAAAAGAGTAATTATTAAAAATATTTGTTGCTCCATTAGATAATTAACCCTTTATATTTGCTGAATTCTAGTTGCAGAGATTAATCTTGAAAATCATTTTTTCCCCTTCTTATTATAAAAGGTGCATCCAAATTTTACATAAATTTGTGCCTAAAAGTTATGTCAATTGAGTAATTTTAACCCTTTCAAAAATTCAATTGAAAATAATATTGTTGTATAGCAGAAACAAGTTTTAGTTAAAGAATGGACATTGTTGAACATGATTTGCAGTTATTCTTTTCTGTAACTACAATAAGATTGATTCTCAAAGATTTGAAAGTGAAAAGCTTTACATACATTGGATCAGTTATTCCTTCTGATAAAAGAATACTTCCTGAAATACAAAACTGTCCCATTTCAGCAAATAAAGCTTTCTATGGATTGAAGATGTTTATAAATATTATCTTTCAATAAAAATGGAACTCTTAATCTAAAAAACTTTTACTAGACCTGTTTTAACATATGGATCAGAACTTGGGCAATAAATAAACAGAAAGAAACTCTTATTACTACTTTTAAAAGGAAAATACTGTGAAGCATTCTTGGTGGTATAAATGAAAATATTGTTGCACAAAGTCTTACTGTGGGTGTATGTGTAAACAGTCCAACACACAGGATAATGGAGAATGAAGATTTATTTACAAATATGCAGGAAAACACGTAGCACAGATACAGGAAACAATAGTTCTTGCACAGATTACCAATGTAAAATGACAACAATTCGCAGGTAATAACAGTTCAGCACTTTGTTATCTAACAACACAAACAGCCAGCAAATACCCAATAACTAGTAGACCATAACTGCACCTCCAATAGCGCTGAGCTCACTAGCTCGCACTGAGAGTAGAACTCCAAAGGCATTCGCGCTCCCAGTCGATCAAAAGACGCTGCTATGGTCTATACTCAAAGACAGGCCAAGAACTAACAGAGATTACGCTATGCTTCCGGCGCTGCACCGATGAATGACGTAGTAGGTGTTTCTACGCGTTTTGGGGTTACTTCCTTCGCCAGCAACCAGAAGTAGATTTTCTTTGCTTCGTGTGCGCCAACGTGTCGTTCTCAAATCAAAAAGAGAAAGTTGCTTGGATCGATTTTTTTTACTATTACATTGTTTTTAAGTACATAATTTGTGCATTATTAATTAAAGGAAGCCTGAGAAATATCAATAGTAGACACTTGAGACTATATTTAAAATTGTATACAGCAGAAGATTCTATGCAAAAAAAAAAAAATAATAATTGATTACACCAACCATGCTTTTATGTTGTTATCTTGAAATAAAGGATGCTTAATTTTTTTAATAATTAAAAGGAAATTTAATGAAAAAAACTAAAATATTTACAATGAATAATGCTCGAATAATAATCGAATTGCAACTCAAATTTTATATTCAGTAAAACTTTTTTTTTTCACTCTTCTAATACGGAGTTTTGAGAAGTTAAGTTATGTACATTGAATGTTTTATATTATACAGCATAACCGAAAGCTTCATATTCTGTTTTAAATATTTTTCTTAGCACTCTTATAATATTTTTCATTGTATGCAAATATTTTTTGGATAAACTTGCGCACAAATGAATCCAATAAATCTCGAGTTTAACATTTAGTTTTTATAGCTAAACAGATTGAGCCAAACATATAAAATGCAAAAAATAATATGCTGTGTTACATGCTGCCAACACCAAGAGGGATTATTCGCCAAATGTGAGCTCCGAAGAGACAGAGAAAAAAAACTTCTCCCCCGAATGCTCCCAAGGTCATCTTGGTCCTCGTCATTTCCGACAAAATGCGGAAAAAAAAAAAAGATTTTAGAAATTAAATAACACACGTTTTGAAAATAGATTTTTATTGCAGAGAATATCGGTTTTTGTTATTTAAAGAAAAATTCTGTTGAAATATGTCAATTACTTTTAAAATACATTAGAATAATTGCAGGACTATTTCATTTGGCGGAAGAATACCATCCATAGCTTCCACTCTATAACATTCTTGAGTTCTCTTGGACTATAGCCGCCGTCCTTAAATATTCTCTCCGACAGGCCGTGACGTCTCATGGTGTTTTCTCGTCTATTCCTTTCCTAGTAGAAGTATCGAGAAAAGGGTTGCTTTTTCGGGAATCATCTATTTGTCGCCAAGGTCAGTAGTGCCATAACAGACGCTGAGGTCACTCCATACTTAACCTTGTAAAACTCTCTTCCCAACCATAAGACTTGCATTGCTGGGAAGCGGCTTTCCATGTTTGTAACACTGCTCCCCTCTTCAAAGACTATCGTCTCGGCAGTCTCATTACATCGAACAGTGATCAGTAGCCCGGTAGGGGGTTAGTCGATTGATGTGAATTACTTTTGGCTTGGCGTTGGGCGACCTCTGAACTCTGTAGATAACATCATTCAGTTTCTTGACGATAGTATAAGGTCCTTCCCAGTTCTGCTGTAATTTCGGACTTAGACCCCTCCGTCTCTTCGGGTTATACATCCAGACTTGGTTCCCATCCTCAAAATGATGGCCTGTTGCTCCGGAATCGTAGCGAGTCTTCATTCGTTCACTGGCCAATTTAATTCGCTCTCTGGCAAACGCATGTACGCTTTCCAAACGTGCCTCTAAATTATTCAGGTATTCATTCGGCGAGGAAGGCGTGTCACTTGGTCGTCCAAATAGGATATCACATGGCAATCGCAGTGTTCGACCAAAAAGCACATCTGCTGGAGTGCATCCGGTCGCTTCATGGTTAGGCTACTATAGGACAAGAGAAAGAGTGGTAAATGTGTATCCCAGTCAATCTGATTCTTCGATACAAATAAAGATAGATGATTTAAAATCGTTCGATTAAACCTCTCGACCATGCCATCGGACTCAGGATGTAACGCCGTCGTTCGAGTCTTCAAAATTCCTAAAAGTTTGCAGAGCTCAGTAAAGAGAGCGGAATTAAAAT